>JBAMIE010000063.1:2690170-2701635 GCA_037177295.1 Kaempferia parviflora
ATTTCTTCATTTGCATGATTCTCCTTAATTTCCCTCTTCCTCTTCTCACAATCTCTTCTTCCATATATGAGCGTGCCACTTGTATTATTTAGACCTATTTCCAAAAATTTGCACTAGTAAATGCTCATACAGGCATTATTATACTATTAGAATCTAAATTAAAAGAGAGCTTAATCTAACCCTACATACATTGGTGAGGACCTCTTATTCGAGTATATTTTAAAATGTCTCTTTCTCATTTCTCTACTCTCCTTAAGACACATGGAGCTCGACCACATATAAATAAAGTGGCCGGCAAATAAATTAAAAGTCCAGTGGGAATGGAATTATTCAAAGTTGGATGTAATTTTGCAAAAATAAAAATAAAACTTTGAAAAGTTGAAAGGATGCTTTTCCCTACTACTCGAGGGTTAAAATTTAACACCGTTGTTATTTACCGTCAACCCCGTTACGTGGAGTATAACGTCCGTTATTTATTCGAAACATAGTTCACCGGCACGATCCCTAAATAATATAAAAGTACACGTGGGGCGATTTCGTTGACTCGTAGACTACAGAGACCGAACCGATACTTTGCCCGCCACGTCACTGAAAATTACGATCGCATCGTTCGTTTTCAACGAATCGTAACCGTTGATCGGTTCCTGTGAACAAAGAAGGTGATAATTATTTACTCTTTCAAGAATGGATAAATAATTCGGTTTCGGCCTTCGGCCTGCTTCGTGGAGGGCGGATCGGGTGGACTTTCTTCTCCGGCCGGCGAGGCCTCTGATGTCGGAATCGAGACAGAGGACGTGATTCCCTGTGATTTCTAGTAGGTCCTACCACCAGCTCCGTCGCGATCTGCGACCGTCATGGCGGCTCCCTTCTTCGCCACCCCTTTCCAGCCCTATGTCTACCAGGTGCGCCTCTCGTCCTCCATCTCTCGCCCTAGCGGGTTCTATTCCGTGTTGAATTTCGTTCGAGATTCTGTCATGGGACTTGCTGCCGATCCCAAAGCGCTTCGTGGAATTTTAGGGATCTCGACCGTATTTCCGTCGTTTTGTGTTTGTTGGGACGGAAAGTTAGTTTGCTGTGCAAATTCAACGCCTTGGATTCATTAGCTATCTGTTTATCTACTTAGTATCCGTAGTCATCTTATGTGGCCTGTTGCACTTGATATTTTACTGTCAACTAATGTTTGTTTTAGTTGGATATATACATTCTAAAATTGCATGCTGCTAAATTATTCAATGGTAAAGATTCAATTCAATTTTAAGCATAAGCTTTGGGCATTTTTTTTTTTTTTTTTTGACAGAGATCTTTTTTAGTTGTTAAATGAATGTGGTTACATTATATTTTTATGCCTACAAAATCATCATGTATTAATTCTGACCAAAAAGCCATCGTGTAATGACTAAACTCCTAGATGTAGCATGGCTGGGATCCTTCCTGTACAGTTGAATTTGCTCTAAAACAACTTTTGCATCAGTACGAAGCTGTGTCTACTTCTCATTGTTTTGTTCCTTGCGATAGTCAATTTATTGGCCTGTAATTGTGGAGAAAAAAACTATTCAATCAAACAAAGTTGAAGCCTTTCAATATGAAAATTATGTGATTAGAAAAAACCTGTGCAATCTATCCTTGCAACTAGTTCTGGTTTACTTGTAGTTTTTTGTTTTTTATATACCCAATCTCATCTTGAGCAATTATATGCTCAATGGGATTGACAAATCTATTAGTTTTCATGACAGAATTGATGTAGTTTGAACTTTGGATGTCCACCAAAATCAAAGTTCGCTTAAGTTTTCAGAGAAAGACACCCTGACAGCTGTAGACGCAATCTTTGCTTTTAATACTTCTTACGTTAGGCAATCTCTGTTAATCTGTGATAATGTATCTTGTTTTGCAACATACTTTGGTGACTTTAACTTTTCAGCATGACACATAGCAAATATGCTGTAGAATGCAAATGATGATAGTTGTTCATTTAACAAAATTTATTTTAAATTTACTCATTATTACAGAGTCAAGAATCAGTAGTCACAGCTTTTCAGATATTGGGCGGAGAGTCTCAGATTGTTCAGGTAGTCTATTCTTGATGTTTTAGTTTATGGTTTTCTTGATAGTTTTCCTTGTGGTGTATGACTGTAAGGCATGTTGCTACCTTTTATAAACCCTGATTTCATTTACTGTAATTGGTACATGGTTTATCTCTAGCTTATATAAATCTTGATTCCTTTTATTATAATTCAATCTGCAGATAATGTTGAGATCACAAGAAAAGCTTATTGCAAAGCCTGGTAAGTGCTCGTGTTCTTTAATTTTTTGTTCTTTTAGGAAACTATTGGAGTTACTTCTCTAGTTAAATTTTCTCATGGTTTATCTCTTTTTTCTATTTTCAAAGTAATTCATGTAATTTGAAGGCACAAATCATGTACTTGTAATCATTTTTTGCCAACTGAAAGAAATTCTTTTGAATGATCATTAACCTGCTTTGAGTGATTCAACCTGTTGTTCATACATTTTTTTTAGCTTGCCACTATTAAGATATTCATTTTTTCTCTTGTCTTATCATTTTGCTCTCATTAGCATTCTCATTAAATAAACAATCACTTTTTTTCCAAGCTTTTCTTTCTTTCTCTTTCTTTTTTTGACATTTTGTGGTGTTGTTTAGGTACAATTTGCTACATGTCTGGGTCAATTCAAATGGAGAGCAATTACATTCCCGAAATTGAAGCTGGATTATGGCATTGGTTCTTTGGAAAAAATGTGACAAGCATAGTTCTTTCAAATTCTGGTTCAGAAGATGGATTTGTTGGAATAGCAGCACCATCTCCTGCAAGAATACTTCCGGTTAGTAAATTTTTGAAGATGAAATTAGTAAATTAGCTCCTTCACACTACAAATTTTTGAAGATGTTGGTTTCTTTACTTGAACTTGTTTTTCTTCCTGATTTTGATATCTATTTGGTATGTTAAAGCAGACCTTACATCCTTGCTAGATTTTTAGTTGGTCACGTAAGCCTCTCCCAGTTCAATCATGATACCATGCTTTCGTGGCTTTCATTCTTACTTAAAGTCACTTTTATAGGGTTAATTTTAAAAGTGTTTGATAATGAGAACCTGCTCCATACTTTCTAGTTCACTTCCTCTGTGGCCAGTTATACAAGTCTAGAACTAGGGGTGTCCATAGTTCACTTGGAACTAAACTGAACCAAATTAAATCAAACCAGATTGTTTTATATTGATTTATTAGAAGCTGAGCCAAAGCAAATAAGCATTTAAATTGAATTGAAACCAAACATATATTGTTGGTTTGTTTCAGGCTGAACCAAATTTGAATTGAATCGACAAACAGTAATTAATATAATCAAACCAAGCTGAATCTGGTCAATTTAATCTAGAAACAAAAAAAAAAGGCAGTCCGGTGCACGAATCTCCCGTCATGCGGGTCCCGGTGAAGGATCCATTGTATGAGATTGTTGATCCATGTAATAGATAAACCATATGACAACATGCATTGGACAGACATGTCTTTCACTCCTATTCTTTTCCTTGTTTCAAATATACGCATAGTTCATTTTTTTCTTGCATTTCTAATTAGGATGTCTATCTTTCAGTGTCCTGAATGAGTCTTGCTTCTACCACTTTGATTTTCTAACTTCAAATTCTCTTCACAGATTGACTTGTCAAATTTTGGTGGTGAACTACTTTGTCAGGTATAGCCAGTACCAAATCTTGGTCTCTGAGTTCTCGAAATCACTGATTATGTTGAACACTTCTATACCAACTATAAGCTAATTTAGTTATATATGATCTACTTGTTTCCTTTAATATTCAGGTGCTAGTTTCAGAATTACCTTAGTGAACCAAATTTATTATATTAATCGAATTTGACTTGTTTGCTAACTGAACTCTGAGCTCATTTCAATATTATTTAACACAGGAAACATTTCAAAAGTTTTAGTTTGCATATGTTTGGTTATGATCTAAGATGTGACATATTAAATATTCTGTCAATTTTATAGCCAGATGCCTTCCTTTGCTCTGTCAATGATGTTAGACTTTCCAGTAATGTTGATCAAAGGCCTCACAATATTGAGGTTGGCGCAGAGGTGAGGGTTTCTCTTTTTGGCACTATCTCTAAACACATGACTCATAATGCCTTTGTATTTCTGTATGATTGTATTGTTAACTTTATATCTTGGTGATTGTGAATCTTGTTTTTGTCTGTTATAGGTGATCCTCAAACAGAAGCTAGTAGGACAGGGCCTTGTGTTTCTTGTGGGATGTGGATCTGGTAATTGTCTTTTGAATCACTTCTCATTTATATTAGTTAGAAAAAGAGCACAAAAATGTTTCTCATGGTTGTGTAAGCCAATATTCCAATATTCACTTTTACATATTCCCTAAAAAAATGTGTTCCATGGTATATAATGCAAGCTCGATGCACATTTGAATACTATGCCTGTAGTATGCAGAATATGTAGTTCTTATTATAAATTTGTTTTTCATGCTATGATTCTCAAATATAGCAGCTGAGAAGTGTAGC
Source organism: Kaempferia parviflora (assembly GCA_037177295.1). Taxonomy (NCBI): domain Eukaryota; kingdom Viridiplantae; phylum Streptophyta; class Magnoliopsida; order Zingiberales; family Zingiberaceae; genus Kaempferia; species Kaempferia parviflora. The sequence goes on from JBAMIE010000063.1 coordinate 2,694,704, forward strand.
ATTATCCATCATAAAGTTCCACCATTATCTTTGTGGTTCCATCTTGTGTTCCATATATAATAGAAATATGTTTCAAGTTTTTCTTCCATTTAGATCCTTATCAATTATGTGGTTTCTTTTTGCTAGTTGTGCAGAAAATTCTTGCTCCAGGAGAAGCATTGATAGTTGATGTTAGCAGCATCATTGCTATGTCAACCACTATCACTTTTCAGCTGAAGCCCTCCGTCACAATGCGGAGGCTTGTGTTTGGGGTATGTGCTTTCCTGCTTCTGTATATGAGGCGGTGTGGCCAATGCTTTTCAATATTGCTAATTAATTGCAATGTATAAGTACACATCAAATTTGTTCATTGAATAGAAAAAGGTACATATGGAAGAAATTACATGATGTTTGTTAGTGATTGTCACCATTTTGGAGATACTTTCGGTGAGGATTTTGTGATGTTAATATTTGTGGCTTCTCAGTCAGCATTGTGTTTTTGCAGGGTGATAACCAGTTGATGACCACTCTAACAGGTCCTGGAGTTGTTTTTATTCAGAGTATGCCTTTCCCTCGGCTTTCTCAACGGATTGCAAGGTTGCCTTTCTACATACTTTTTTTCAGCATTTATGATATCTCTAATCATTTCATCTGATTCAAATAAAATTTAGCTAGAAAATAAATTTAACTGAAAAAGGGTCACTGTGTTTGGGACATCTCATTTTGTTTTCACTGGTTCTGGGACTTGAAGCAAAACCCGTATGATCATTTCACAGCAGATTAAATTTAGCCTGCCAAATTTATTAATTAATCTCAGACCACAATATAGGTGCTTAGCCAGATGAGTACAATTGTTGTTTGAGTCTGGCTCATGGCCTGTGAGATTTGGTTTGGCCCAAATTGAACTAAGGGACTGTCTTTTGTCAGATTGTCTGGGTTGCAGTGTGGTTCTGCCTGAAGTGGATCTGGTCTTAGTCGTGCCTGCCTGAGTTGGGAATTGTCCAAGTTCAAAAGCAACTAGGTAGAATTGAGTTGTGTTTAGGTGGATCCGAGCAATTTAGAGTGGAGCATATGCCTTTTGTCTCTTTCGTCTTGTTAAGCACAGCTCCTCTCAGCTGACACTGAAAAGATAAATAGAATCGGGTCTTTGAATTTGGGACTCAACTCATTTTGTTTTTACTGGTTTGTGACTTGAAACAGCCAATAAATTCATATCTTATGATTTATCGTGTTTTTGTGATTTCACAGAGCAGTCGCATCTCCCAGCTTGAGGGATAACCCAAAGTTCTTCATGCAGATCGCACTCATCTTCTTCCTTGCCTATGTCATGATTGTGTCATCATTAATCTTGACAGATGTTTAACTTTTGAGATCTGATATCTGCAAATTTCTGACGTCGATAGGATTTTTTTCTCTCATTTTGTTTCTATAGATGTTTTGAGATGACAATAGTTTGATTCAATTGTGCTCAGGATTTTTTTCTCTCCCTCTTTTTAATGTTAGAAATAGATGCTTCATTACTCGTCTAATTGATTTGTCCATGTTTTATATATTGGTGCAGTGGAAAAAAATAAAAATTGTAATCATTTTTACTTTGTAATCTATAAATTCCCCCCCTTTAATTCGTAGTTTCAGTTAGCAATCATTTACTGTCGAATTGATTTTCCTATATCAGCTAACATGCTAAACAAATCGATGAAATTAAGGCTGATCAATTTGTTCAAAATCTAACCAACTGACTGATCAATTTGTTCAAAATCGAATTAACTACTGAATTGGTTAAATTATTTTTTAAAAAAATTAATTAAATTGATCAAATTCTTCAATAACAGTTGAACACATTAAGTAATTGATACAATATTAATTAATTCAATTTTTAAAAATCGAACATTCATCAATTAAGAGTTTTAAAATCTTTGAAATAATTGATTTATTTTTAAAAACTGAATTTTTAAATTCGAAACAATTTTTGTTTTGTGATTTCTCACTGTAAAATTTTATAACTGAAGCTTTCCTTAATAACACATTCTGAATTAGATTTTTTATTTTAAAAAAAAAGAAGAATATGTATTGACATTTTAAAACAAGAAAATCAAATAGTTTTGTTAAGAAATTTGATATTGCAAATTCTCTCGGAGAGCTCCTTCGTTGTCATATCTGTGCCACGTCAAAAGTAAAGAACCATATATATCTCTCCACTACAAAAAAAAACCTCTCAACTTATTCATGGGACATTTTTACATTATATATATATATATATATCTTCTCCCTATTTTACCTTATATATAATTTAATTTTTATAAAATTTAAATCTGGCCTATACTTTTTATCCCTCTTTTTTTTTATTTTTATCTTATTTAATAAATAACAAATTAATTAATAAATTAAATTAAAAAAAAAAAAAAAAAAACACCACATGCAGAGCCGCTCTCCCTCAACGGAGGTTTCTCCCCCGACACATCAGTGGGAGCTCCAAAGAAGTTCCGGTGGGTGCTCTAATAATCTTTAGTAAATACTATTAATTAAAACAGACTATGCCAATTGAATTAAACAGAAATTTGTTTTAAACTTCAGCACCTCTCTTTTTTTATTTGTTTCAAAAGGCACTGCTATATTTTGAAAAATTACTACAAACCCAATTCTATTCACTAATTCAAATTATCCATTACAACATATTCGTTTTATTTAAATTGCAACCATACACCGACAAGTGGAAATTTAAAAACAAAATTATTTTGCCAGAAAACAACAAAACAACAAGAACTATTTATTTCTACAAACAACACTCGTTACTTACTTGATACAAAAGCAAAAACATATCGACCGGACTCTTTGCACTATACGGGAAGATAAAAAAGAAGTGTTTCAATGAAAATTGATGCACAAATCTAACTAGTATTTGTGGTTTATGCTCGCAAGAACTCTCCTTCCGTAAGGATTAGAACCGAGTGCTGGAGCAAGGAGTCTGATGGTCTTACGAAAAGCAGCTAGAAGCGCACCCTGTTCAATAAGAAAACTTAATTTATCAGAAAATCTTCAGATTAAGGTTTAAAACAAGGGGGAAAATGGCAGGGACCAACCGTGCATTGCTTACGAGCTGTTTGAATCACATAATTCCCATACTGATGCTGAGAGATGTAAAGAAGAGTATGAGGATCTCTGATCAGCTCCATGATCATTCTGGCCAGTCTCTCACCTGTTGCAGCTAGGAGACATCTCTCCACCACATGGCTGGCGACTTTCTGCAACGATAAAACTGGGTAACATCCCTCCAGCTGATCGAGGATCGCATTGGTTGCCCATGAAATTTCTTGTTCCAGAATATGTTGCACCACGTAGTTTCTGCTCAGTGTAGCTGCAGAATTCATAGTCTATACATTTCAAAGAGCAGGCAGACAAGTAAAGGTGCATATGTACCCGGACGGATCTTGCGAAAGCTCGAAAGCATTAGTCGTGAGCGTTCTCAGCAATAGGAATTTCTGATCTCCCTCTACGAATTGCATGTACTTCTGAAGAACGCAGCAGCCTTGACCATCCCTTGCTAGCTCCACACAGTTAGTAACCGCATCTTCAAAAAGTGGCTGAACAAAGTGAATCTAATTCAATCTAACTACTAACGTGTTCAAAACATGCGTGTCTATGAGATGCCAAATATGGTGGTAAAAGTTGTTTCATTCGCCCCAGCCCCTCCGCCGGTCCATCATATCCCCAGGTCACACGGAAGAGGTAAATCACGGGTGGCCACCAATAGCGTAGCTAGGATCATCACTCGCAGTTGAATTGCTCCATCACTCACCCTAGAGTAAATCTTAGTTCATTGTTCCATCACTCGATGTGCATGCAGGACCTATTCCGATGTTGACCTAAAATAATATTGAAGGAGTGGTTGCTACATGAAAATTGGCTGAGTTGTACCAATGTAACCCTAAAATAATATTGTTAGGGGTGGTTACTATATGAAAATTAGTTAGTGGCTACTAGTTTTAGACAGTTGAATAATACATGGGGAGGATAGACACTTAGCTACTAGCTAGGATTTGATCCCCAAACTTTATAGTGGCAACACTAACGGGTACTAAAAAACTCTCGAGGGGACATATGAGATGCCAAATATGAAAATATGATCAGAAGTTAAAAGTAGCTAGAGGCTGCACTTGCCTCTCTGTATTCGGGTGGAAACTTTAAGCAGCACTCTGCGACATGGCTGCCAATGCTATCCTTTATCAATGCCACTACATGAGGCTTCAGAGCTAATACAATCATGAGGTATTGTTCAGCACGTCTGAGTTTTTCGATAATCTTCTGAACAACACGAGTCCTGTCAAGGAAGAACAAAAAGGCTATCAATATTTAATTACACAATTCAAATCACAAGATACATAGATATACATAGATATATATACGTACGATTGATGATTGCAGCAGAGTTTTAAGAGTTCGAGTCCACTCCTTGAAATTTTGTCAACTAGTCGTTCTAGTTGCTCTTCATTACATTTCTTTACCATCTTCTGGACTTGAGAACTCCACGAGGAATTGGTCATTAGCCCAAAAACATCATCGATCATATTATCAAACATCTCATTATCTTCTTCATGACTTCCTTCTCGGAAAACCAAACCGTCTGGAGCGTTTTCAGATATAAGTAATTCTCTAAAGCTATTGTCAAACGAATCATACATATATCTATCCTCAAAATTACCTGTGAATCTATTTCCTCTTCTTGGAAAAACCAAGTTTGAGCATGGGTAATAAGCAGGTGAACGGTCAAGTTGCCTAGCGACCAAAGAGCTGCTTGATAGGTGACTGTAATCGCAATGGCATCTTCCGAGCTCTGAAGAATTATAATTTCTGTTAACCACATTGGCAGTAACATAATGATTTGCATTCCCTTGTGCTGATCCATAGGAACTGGAAGTAGGAAGATATGATCGACTGCCAAGAACATACCCTGAACTTTGGTTTTGAAGCTGTTGTGTATAGAGATGCTGAAGCTGACTTGTATAGTTCTCCTGATCCACGAAAGAGGAATTCCGGTACCAAGGTTCATCACCGGTCTCATCTGTATAGTACTGCTGGTTAAATTCACACTGCTTGCGCCATGGTTCTTGGTAGGTCGCATTCATATAGAACTGCTGCTGTGATATTGGATGACAAACTCGAGCATTTACAGGATCCAAAGCAGAGCCATTGGCTTCAATTTGCTGCTGATCATCTCGTCCAATCTGTTTGCCTCTTGTTCTATCCGGCGAGAAAGCGCGACTACACGAAGCTTCTTCCAAAATATGGTAATTTGGATTAGAAGCAATTCTTTCAACGAGATTCATATCCTCGAATGCTGAAGTCAAACTCTGATCCAATGGAAAGTCTAACATGGCTCGATCCACACTAACCTTGTTCTTCCGACCAGCTAAATAGTTAGGCAGCTCAACATCAGAATGAAGACCATTTGGCGTCTGCCTAAAAATCTCATCATAATCATCTCTGTTTCGATTAACACCAGAAGATGAGGCACCGTAATGGTTACTAAAATTATGCTGATAATCAAACGGAGAGCTTGGTAAGACCAAACTTATTTCAGGAGTAATTAACAGGCTGCTTGAGTTTCCTAGGAGTGAAGAAGACCATTCGAGCTCGTCAGCCTCATGGATGAATTCACTATAAAAGGGATTTTCAGCCGTCATCTTTAGTTTATGGAGATTAGCACCGTGGTTATCACTGTCCCCTGGTTCCATGTTGAAGGAGGAAGTCTACAAAATTGCAATCGAACTGTTTATCATAATGCAGAACTTCCATTAATTGTAAAAAAATAAAAATAAAAGTTAAAAGAGTATTGCTGAATTCATTAACATATACGTTTGTAAGTTCAATTCAGAGTAAGTAAATAAATAAACAAATCCAGCCCAATCCCCATCTAGTTTATTGTTGATCCTTCCGCATGTTGGAAACAAGGTAGAACATGAAAAATAAAAGGATAACTCCTATTCAGATTATAAAGAGATTTTTTTTTATAGAAATTTCAACAAGAGTATTACGGAAACAATGCTGGAAGAAAAAGAGAATTCATATCGAATTCTCTTTTTAATTAGAATCATAATCTATCTTAACAAGGGAACAATCGAAGTTAAAATCCCATATCAAAGTCATCTCCACCTCTAAAATCCCTAAAACCCCAATCGCAGCAATTACTCTTTAGAAGGAAAAAGGCGAAAATAAAGAGAGAACGAAAAAAAGAAGCGAAAATAAAGAGAGAACAAAAACAAAGAAGCGAAAATAAAGAGAGCACTCAATCCATACGCTCGGAAAGCTAAACCTAGAACGAAGAAGGTAATGAAATCCTAACAAAGCAGCAACTTGTCTCTGCCAAACAAAACGAGCCCAAAAGAAGTGATTTTTACCGTCGAGGGAGAAAGTGCTGCTGCGCTTCACCACTTGTCACTTGTGAGAGAACAAATAAGCGATTACCACGGCGGATAGCAACGGAGGCGGCGGTGGTAGCGCCGTAGCGGTAGCTGCGGAGAAGAGAATAAATCGCCGACGGTCCGCTTCATAAGCCTGCATTAAGAATCCATATATGGTAGGGATGCATGGATGCAGGGTTATTTTTGTCTTTTCACCTTGCATTTACCGTGATGAAAAGGAAAATTTCTTTTTTTATTTTTAGGGAAATTTTTATTTGTCTGTAGATATTAATTTTTATTCTAATTTACAAAAATGCGCTTCATATGTTCTAATTAAATAAGATAGTTTAATTAATCTTGTAGCTAGTTGATTACTAATTAACTAAAAAAAAGCTTTATGCAATGTCATATTAATTAAATCATGCATCCTTTTTTTTTTGTTTTTAAAGTATTTTTAACTTGAAATAAATTAATAATGGTCATAATGTCGTTTTTGATTATGTAACGTTGAACCTGGGGTGACCGATTCGGTCTTACGAAAATTTTTCATCGGTC
>JBAMIE010000063.1:2703096-2719128 GCA_037177295.1 Kaempferia parviflora
ATCAACTGATCGATTGAGGCTAAGGTTTTCTCACGTCGCGTGAGAGAACCGCAGACGTGGCAATCGATCGGCTGATCGATTGCTACGACCAATCGATCAGCTGATCGATTGGTCTCCGACCGTTGTGTGTGTGCAGGTTTAAAAGTCGCGATCAGCAACGGCAGAAGGCTCTCTTCTTCCACCTTCTTCTCCGATCTTCTCCAACGATCTTTGGAGCTTTCTCAGGCGGAGCGCTGTTGCACTTCTGAAACTTCAAGAGGTGATTGTAATCAACTCAAAGTCAAACAAGAAGGTTACATCTCCACTTTAAAATGTTCATAAAAACGTGGAAGTTCACCAAAATGTTATCTGCAAAAGTTTCATTTCCTCGAGTCGTGCTTATATATATATATGTATATCCTGCCCGACGCTTCGTGCGCGACCGTGTACGACAAACACTGTAGCATTGTCGCGTCACCATATTTTATATTTTTTCCCCTGTTCACTTGTCAGTGCTGTCGCGACTTGTTTTTATCTCTCATCGTCGCAAATTTAAAGGCTCCCGACGGTGCATCGCTTCCCCTGGCAGCCGTCGGCAACGTAGCGCCGCCTTCCGTCCTGCCTTCGCTGCCGTCGGCGCTGTACCGACCTACCTTCTCTCGGCGACGCAACGTTACTACCATAGCTCTCCGCCGACATTTACTTCATGTTACCATAGTTTAGGTCAACAAAGAAATGATTTATTTTGATAATTTATTATTTTTATTATTTTTTTAACTTCAAGTCAAAGGGTTTAAGTGTTATTTTTTAAATAAAAGGGAGCAATCTACTACTTGATAGAAAACATAGGGACTTAAAGTTATTTAACCTAATTTTAATTATAAAACTACAAATAAGATATTTGAGTAAAAATTAAAAGGGCACTTTAAATTATGCAAATTATTAAAAAGATGTTAAAAAAATCAAAATGATGCCTCGTCATATATTTATACCGAGAATACCTTTTATTATAGTGTTATCTTAGCAGTTAATGGCTATAATGTATAAAAGTTGTTACCTAGTTTTTATAACATGTTTAAAGTTTAGTTTGATTAATGAAGGATTTTCATATTGTAGCTAAATCTTACATCATAAAATTTTGAACCCTAGATTCTAAATTTTGGATACTATTATATTAAAAATACTCTTACGATCTAAATCAAAATTGTTTAAATTTGACTAAAATCATTTTTAAAAAACTAAAATCACTTTAAAATGATTATAGAAGGTACAATACTATAATAATATTGTATTAGGTATTACACAGTAATGATCCGCTGCGGACCTTGTATGCGGACCATGCATGCGGACCAGTCTGCATGCAAGACGTCTTCAATGCACTGCATGCAAACTGATCCGCATGCATGGTCCGCATGCAAGGTCCGCAGCGGATTATTTCCGAGGTATTACATACTAACTATAAATAATTTTTACACGTTATATATATAGCAGCTAATCGTAACTATTATAATAGCGTTGAAAATAAGAAATAACATTGTAACAATTAGTCAATAATTTCTTCATATTGCAATAAGAGATATTCTCGGTATAAAATATATGATGTAGCACACTTTTAACTAGAAAAAAAAAAATGGACGTCCTTATCAATTTTTACCTAAGATATTTTGATAATCATAAATTAGGATAAGCTTCTTTTTTATCCCTCTTTTAATTTATGCCCAATTATAAATGTTATAGGTTTACGTGTTTTTTTATCTAGCACAGAGTATTTAATTTGTTAGGCTATTAATTTTGTGATGATTGATTTGATTACCGATTAATTAGAGGATGATAAATTAATGACATAAAAATCAATTTACCTTAAAAAAAAAAACAAAAAAAAAACTCCTTTATCCACTAAACGTGTAAAAATCTGACATGCGTATCTTAAATTAAGAGAATCGTTGATCAGATAAGAAAAAAACAATACATAAATTCATGATTAATTTAATAACTTTCATGTTCTGAATCTAAAAGGGGCCAAAGAAAATGAATGAGGAGATCTGCACTGCTTCGGAGCAGGTTCACGTGTTTGATAATGATAGAAAGAACATGAATGATTAGGAACCTCCCAAATCATTACAGCTACTGCTCAAGTGTCGGCTGGGCATTTCCTCACGTGCTAATAATCAAGAATCCACGCTTGGAGCAAGTATCCAAATCGAGTTACTCCCTTCTTCTACAATATCTAAAAACCATGCACCCTACCGCTTAGATTGCTGACATAAACACCATGAAAAATGAACTTACGTTCTAAGTGATCCAAGAAGCTAATCTTGGAATTTAATTAATCATGCTCGATCGATGATATGATTCAGGGTTTTGGAGTTAATCAGAAGCATTCATAAGGAAAGAGATGTTGATGGTTGACGCATGGTTTTGGCATTTGCGGGTTAAGTAGATAAGCAACCACTGGTGGTTGATAGGGCAAACTTAGGGTAAGGACCGCCGCACCGGTCAACCAACCATCACCTTTTTTTAAATGAAAGAAGGTCGGAGGACGGATGCAAAGTCATTTTCTCTTGATCGGATTATATTGGGATGATGACCTTAATTATTTTAACCCGGCCGCCCCCTTCAATTATATATCCTTAGCTTGCAATAGAAAGTACTAGTTCAAGTCCTAATAGACGTACGAATCGATTTGGCCTTGGGAACAATGGTATTGGTGGTGACTTACGGAGGTAGATGTCTGAGGCATGGGAGTGACGATTATGACAAATGATGAGAAAAATATGTGGTAAAAGGTGAATTATTCGTTCTAAATGATGAGAAAAACATGAGAGATAAAGAAGAATCTGAACCAAAGCCAAACAGTACTTTTATATGCTTAATTAATTAACATGCCGCATTAAAAGCATTTCTAAAAATTATAAATATTTCGATAAATTTCTTTTTGTTTTCTTAGTCCTCTAGTTAAATTGCTTTTAATAGTCTCACACGAGTAGTTGGGGTGGTTGGAAATGAATTAGGATTAGAAAGATCTCAAATTCAAAGTCGCGAGATGCCAAATACCTTCTTCATTTTCATTTTTTAGGTATCTTAAATAAAATTATGTTTAAAAAAGTGGAAATTTTCTAGATTTAGAATTTTTTGTATTTTTAAATATACTTTTTAAAATAAAACTAACAATTTAAAAAGATAATAAATACATATTTAAATTGCTTTTTGACTATTTGGTATATTTATTAGAGGTGAATAATACGATAAATATTGACTTTATTTTGTTTTTAAAAATTATAAATTAAAAAAATATCAAAAAATCTTTTTAAAGGCTCTTGGATTTAGGGGTGTAATCGAGACAACCAAGCCGAATAGTAAAAGGCTCGAGTTCGGGCTCGGTTCGTAATCCCTAAGCTCGAGCTCGGCTCGAGTTCGATTCGAGCTTGAGTTTTTAACCTCGAGCTCGGCTCGTAATAAAATTCAATATTTCGAGTTCAGCTCAAGCTCGGCTCGAAAAAAACTCGTTTAAAAATTAAACGAGCTTAATTCAAGATAGTTTAAGATAATTAGCTATAATAATTAATAATATATTATTATATTTATTATTATGTTATATATATATATCTATAATAAGATAAATGAGCCTCTTAACGAACATGTTCGCGAGCCTCTAAACGAACACGTTCGTGAGCCTCGCGAACCAAATACTGTTAAGCTCGAGCTCGGCTCGATAATGTTTTCGAACTCGAAATCAGGCTCGAGCTCGGCTCGTTAACTTAATCGAATGAACTCGAACGAACTTTTTTTTGAACCGAGACCCGAATAGCTCGTGAGCGGCTTGACTCGTTTACACCCCTACCTCTCAGCCCCGATTGGTCTAACGATTGGGGTGCTCCTCTTAGCCCCGATTGGTCCCACTGATCGGGCGCACTCCTCTCACATCGACTAGGATCACCAATCGGGCGCAATGATTGGATGTGCTTCACTCCCCTCCCCTTGTCGGTCCCACTGCTTGGATGCCCTCTCCCTGCTCTCAAGTCGGTCCTACCGATCGGATGCGCTCCGCTTTCCCTTACTGATCGGAGCGCTTCACTATTCCCCGGCTAGTCCAATCGATTGGCGGTGCACCACTCGCACCTGCTCATTTCCACTTAGCCTTAGTGGTCTGATGCTCTTTCACTTAACATACCCCCAACCTCTAGCCCAATTGTCTCACAACCCAAGGGTCTTATGGGCTAGCCCACCATGGAGAACGGTGCATGCGCTGACACAACATGTGGGTTGTTAGAGCACATGGGGTATCATCTCCTCCTGTATCTTAACCTGCATGATGTTGGTAGATACAATGGGACATTCCCTTTACTGCAATATGATACGCGTCACATTACTAATTAATACAGAGGAGATAGATATGTAGTGTTATAAAAGGCGTTTGCGCCTGCGGACAGATGTATGCTTTTCCATCTTTTCACCATTTCATATGCACATTACTGTTCATCTTCTCCATTTTCTCCACGTCTCCCGCCGAAACGCATCGGAGTCACAACGTCGGGCACTCCTAGCCGTCATTCTAACTCTCTTCTCCTTTTTCTCCCTCTCAGGTTTGGCATATTCTCCGGCGGACTCCCTTCTCATAGTACTCGGCGACTCTAGTCAACATCGCTTCCAGTTGTCCTGTGGTTCGCCATTCGAACACTTAAATGAATTAAATAATACCTTTTTCTATTTCTCACTGTTTTGTTTTAAATTTGTAAATAATACTCTTTAATTTCAAACAGTTATAAAAATTTTTGGGCATAAAGTTCAGCTAGTTAGAAGTATGCGTATTTTGTATTGAAAATTTTTAGTGATATTTAGTGCTCAACTCAGGAAAAAGTCATGGTTCCACCATTGAGGAAACGCATGAACCACAAACGACCTTCTAAGCGGCATGGTGTTCCAATTCTGCGTCCCTTTCTTGGATTCTGTTCCTTTGCTCGTACCATTTTATTCAGCCGCTCTGCCCCTCCTTATATGCTTTCCGCCTTCACTAAATCACCAGGTTTTGTCATTTATTCCCTCTGTCTTTTCTATTTTTTTCTTCTGACATCATCTCATTTTCTAAGACTCCATTCCTGAGTTGAAACCTACTAAATGTCTTGAACATGTCAAATTGGAAGAAGTGGATGAAGTCGAGGAACAAGAAGTAAGAGAACTGCTTCGGCATGTTTTACATCCTAATTTATTATGATTTGGAGCTAACACTTGATATTGTCTGTGCTTGGAAAGGTTGACATGGTACATGCAGATTTTGGGTTCTTTGACCCCAAGCTGGGGGATTTCAGTGGGGTGAAGCTCCTTCTTCACAACTACCTGGACAACAAGCCATGGGATCTCAGTGGTTTTGTGGATTTGATCTTGGAGCAGACGACTGTTGGTACAGTTGTCAAATTGGATGTGCAAGATGAAGTAGGACATGCAGATGATGATGATGATGCAGGACCTTTTGGTGTTATCAGTGTTCTTAATCTGCAAAGATACCAGGTCATATTTAGTAAACCTATGTTACCTTTAATCTGCAAAGATACATGCAAAGAAACCTTTTGATGCCTGTACTGCAATCTGAAGTTTTATTACTCCCAGCATCACAGATGCATTCAGGAACTCAAAGGGTTCTTGCTTGAAGCATGTACTGAGGAAACCACAAAGAAAAAGCTGAAGACATATTTGGAACGACAAGCAGGTGATGTGGGCCTTTTAGTTTCTCAACGCTTTGTCAACTGCCCCTACCAGTTAGTGCCTCCATTGTATGATGCATTGTTTGATGAGATAGCATGGGCAACTGAAGATGAGGTTAAGTAACAAACGGCTGTACATTTTTTAAAATAGTTTGAAAGTTGCATTTGTTTTTTTTGTTATTTATACTACTCTACTTGCTTCTTTCAGCCAACGCAGGATCTTAGGGATTCCTTCTGTTTCAAGTATTATGTGTTGGTTTCTAAAATTTTTGAGGTAGATTTTTTTTTTATTATTTTACCTAAGATAGCCCATAGGAACTATAAAAAATATTTTGTTGTAGCTTGGATTCGAACCAAAATCTCCCACATGAAAGCCAAGCAACTTAACCACGTAGACTGTAACTATTATTTTTGGACCATTTCTCGATTTATGCTTGTCATACTTGCGCAGGGCCATGCAAATCTTTGATTGCCTTATTTGTGAATATAAAGATTGATTGTCGTGTTAGTTTGCATTATCATTTTTGGTGGTTGGTCGTCAATAATTATAGCCAAGATAAAGAATAATTACTGTGCTTTTTCTCATGAAAAAGCAACAGCTACGGTCGTTGTTAGTGATGCCTCACAAGTGTACACAAGCTACTATTTTCTTTGGTCTCAATAGCCATATGTTTTATTTCATGCTATTTCCAGAATTATTTTTAGCTTCTTTTTGTGTTCTCAACCTCAGAGCAAAACCATCAACCAAAGCAAGGCAAGCTCGAAGGGTGATGATAATTTTAGTGACTCTATAATATATATCAAGCCAGAGGATGAGATTTTTCAAGAGGTACTATGGAAGTAAGTTAAATTGCAAAGCTTACAGCCAAAATCTCTCACATTGTCTCTCTCAATTTCAGCTGAGCTCACTTTCATTTACTTTTGCATTGCGTGCTGTGAGGCCGTCCCCCAGTGAGGTATGCTTGGTGTTTCCTTGCATTGATCCATTACTCATTTCTTACTAAGCATTTAACAATATGAAATTGTTTTCAATGTTTTATATTTTACTGGCATTTGGTGGATATATGCTACTCTATATTCCATATTGGCATTGTCACTTTATCTTATGATACCTAGTAATCAGTTAATATCACACAATGTATTTCTGACAGAAAAACAAATTTAATAAACTTTGCTCTTTTAGTCTTTCAAGTGCCTTGTCATCTAAGTCTATTCAAATTTAAAAGTAAGAAGGTCATTAATAGTTTTATATTGCTTCATTTTGTGGTGACAAATACCAAAAGTTTGTTCTATACTACAGATGAAGAACTACAAGGAGAAGGGGCTGGCCATGGTTATAGATGCTAGCAATGTTTCCGAGTTTCGAGAGAAGTTAAACTGTTTACTGACTGAATGTTGACGCTCGCAAGAACTAGGCCCGCATCAAAATCTGTCCAACTATTTATAATTTTCCTTAAGCAGGTAAACCAATTAGCAGTTTATGCAGCTTAGCATGGCAAATCAGTTGAAGATTTTTGTGGCCGAGGTCAACATCGCACTCTTCAGACTTTTATCCATGCAGCAGTGATGGGATTTTTAATATCTGTTTCTTTCAGATTGACAGGTTTTTTCTTAATTTTTTTTTTAAATGTAATGTTTATCTATTCCAGATCAGAAGTTTTTTCCCCCAATATCTATTTCCTGTTTACCATTGTAAAATGGATTTTGTACATGTCTTCTCGTGATAGTATGGGATTTGTTCGTTTGCAAATTTTGGAGCTGAAATTCTCCTTTTTTCCTCTCGGATTCTCTTTGTTCCTCTCGCCGAGTAAAGTTGACAACGCTAAATACAATTCGATAAGATACTGTCTTGATTGGATTTTTAAAATGAACATTAAAGAAAACTTTAAAATGACAAATAAATGTAATATTCGGTTTTGAGATCTTATCAAATTTATTTTGACCAGTGTTGCCAAACCATTCAATGGCTCGAAGACGATAATTTAATTAGTTGTATTTGTGTTCGATCATTCATTCGTGCACTAAATTCAACAGCTCAGGTAGCTCACCGAGGAGGGCATATATCCATAGCATTGTACTTGCTTCTTCCATGGTTGCTGTGCAATCCGATCCCAATCATCTTTCTTCCAGCATGGCTCTGTACTTTCATGTCCGCCTGCCAGAGTTGGCCTACCATTCCCATCTTCTCGCTGCAGCAGCTCAACTCAAGCAGGATCCAGTGCTCTCCTCCCACCTAACGTTACTGCTGATTGAATCCGTCGCCTTGGCTTCTTCTACACTCATGCGCATGGGCGTGGGGCGGGCGTAATTAACGCCGCCCACCATGGCTGTGGCAATCGCCTCCATTACTGCTCTTCTTATGCTCAACTGCCTTCTTCAATGAATGAATAGTTGGCTCACCGAGACGGGCGGCGTCCGAATTTGCGTCGAGCAAGCGCATCGATGGAAGGAAATAAAAGAAGATGTACTGAGAAGTGAGAAGCGAACGGTTTACTGAACAGTGTACAAATGCTTACTGAACAATTTCTGATAAAACAAATATTACTGATCAGTTTCTATATAGTTAATTTTATGTGTGTGTATATAACTCATGAATATAGTTTCAAGTACGTAATCTTGGTTTTATGAAGATAATGAAGCACCTTGGAAGAAATTTTTTTACTTCATGTTGAGGGTGACCACATGCACTTAAATTTTCATCTTCCTTACAATGCAATTGGGATTTTTAATGCATATATTGATCTTCTAGTAATGAAGAATTTTCTCAATATGTATGTGTGCTATATCAAAAAGTAACTTCTATTTGCTCATGTAGTACCATTACTAATATTCGATATTCATCTTGTAGACTACATACATTCACTCACTATACACCAAAATTCACATAGAGATGAGTGCCTACTCTTAAGACACGAGTCTAAATTTAGCTCTGTAAATGAGCCGAGCCGAGCCGTGCCGAGTTTAGTTACTTTTAAAACCTAGAGTATAAATGGGCGAACATAATCTAATCCATAGTGACAAAAGATGATTCACTCACCTACGATGCTTTCATGTTGTGTTGTTGCACCGTCATGGTGTTCACTTTTATTTTTTTTACTGCGGTCCCTCCCGTTTATTTATCTCTATCATTATACCTTTGCCCTTTTGTCTAAGTCCGACTTTAAATGCCCCGTTACTGCTATATATAAACTCCCCTTTTCCTTTTCACCATCAAAGACCTTTAAACGATTGAGACAAGTCCTTTTGTGTAATAACTTCTTGGCCTTCTTTCTCACAACCATCAACCAAAAAAGGATGACAATTCGCCTGAGATTATCAAATTCCATCGACTGAATCACTAAATCCGATCGACTTATCTACCTCTACATGAACCCTATCCAACTTGACCACCTTGAAGGTTCATCTACCCCCAATTTATTGAACTTGCTTGTTCGACTCAATTATAAGATTCCTAACAAAAATTGACGTCCGATCATATTTCCCAATCTTTTCTTTTTTGTGAAATTTTGGACAAAAACTTGCTAATCAATCCTCGTCATAATGCCGTTCTTGCACAGTGATCGATCAATTCTTGTTCATATTTACGTGCCAATTGGTCCACATTCACCTCGGCTGCTTTAACTAATATGATTAGATTGTGGTCCATAAAAGGCCAACCCGACATGCCCAATTCTATCACTAATTTATACCATCGGACACGATATATGGCCATCCCCACCACGTCACCTTAACATTTATTTGGTCCCCCATGAATTGATACCTCAAAGCCACACCATCCGATCCAAATCGGACGACCGTGTGTCATTTCTCCGGCACATTCCAAAATTATTTTCATTCTCAACCTTACTTTTTTTTTCCCCTCTATCGAAGTTTTTTTTTGTTCCTTTTTAACCCCTTACGCAATTGATCATGGTCAAACATTTATATTCTCGCAAATTTTGAAGAAAAAAAAATAACATCCTTTTTTTAGAAATAAGGGAAAGAAACTTTTTTCCTTCAACTAGTATATAGGAATCTAACCAAAGGAATGGATTCGGACGACTAAGTTCACTATTTAACATTTTGAAAGGATGCTTTTATCTTTTATTCTAGTAAGCATAAGACGTGTACAAAAGTAATCTTTGAAAAAACGATTGATGCGGAGGATGTTGGAAGGCACCACGTACAATTAGTTGGTCAATCATTTTTAGGATGGGTTGGTCAAAGTCTAGACGGATCAATGCGATTGTGGGCAACCGATCAAATTATACAAACCCCCAAAAGATGGTGACTCACCACATTAGGATCCTCTCAGTTCAGAGACATGTTGCCTATCGTGCCCTACCGACCCCAAGGGTTATACTCCCTCCGACGTGGTGCCCCGGTTTGCTAAGCCTAGAAGACTTTCGGCTGATTGGATGAGCCTAATTCTAACATGTATGTTCCGTCCAAGCCAACACTCTTAGCCAGTTGAATGATGTTCATATGGTCGAATTTCCTTGATCCCCAAGGGTCATGCTCCCTCTAATTTCATGATCCAATCGGCCAACTCTTATCATCTTTATCTTTCGGTAGGATCCTTCCAACTATAGGGGCTTGGCTCCCCACCATTCCCTATAGATGAAGATGCACACCATCATACCAGCTCGCTCGAGACCAGGAGCTCAACCCATATATCTTGCACTATCTCACTGGGCGCTCATTATCTAAACTCCTTTTAAGTGGGTCAGACCCTAGAAGCCCAATGGCCCCTGTGGTTCATGGTCTAACCCCGCAATAAATGTTGCGCGTGGGATGTCAAAAATACATGAGATAGTATCATTGTACATATACGAGATATGGGCAATGGGACTGATCGATAAAGTAAATATATAGCAATTTGACTTTCCTTTATCATCATGATATGATACAAATTAATGAAAGGGGTCACAAAGGTATTATAAAAGGAATCCGCTCGCGTGGGCACATGGGGTTTGGTCTAGGTGTGCACATTATATATTTTTCTTCTACTGTTCATCTTCTACATCTTCTCTACCTCACTAACTTGAGCGACGGAGTGGCTGCGCCAGGGCACCCTCTAGCCCACTTACCAACGCTCCTTCCCTCTCCACTTCATGGGTTTGCAAGTGCCCTTGTTTCAAGGTCTTCTTCCCAGTTAACTTAGAATCCATTCACTCTTAACTTGCCTAGACTTCCACTACCTTATCTGTCCTACATAGACTTCCTATCAACTAAGTGTTTGATCAACCTTATCAAAAATATCATTGATATATGTCAAATACTTTATCAACCTTAGTCTACGCACACACAAGATATCTTTCGGGTTGCACTAAAAGTTTAGCGGCCAAGGGGAATCATGAGATGAGAGACAAAGGTGTTAATCAAACCCGGAGAGAGAGGGCAACTAGAGAAATGTATGGTGCGTAAGAAAAGATGAATAGAGGGCATCAATGAAGAGAGGACAATATAGACAACTAGGGAATGTAAAATATAGCACTAGTTAGGGTTACATTGTTGTATAAGTCGAATCTATGGCAACATACAATGCATCATCTTAAATGCCAAAATTAACCCACAATACTTCGAAATTTTGTAAAAGCAATTTCAATATAATAGGTCCCTCATAAATGCCTAAATAATCAATCACATATTGTAAAGGAAACCATTTTGTGATGGTCACTCATAATGTAACTTGAAACTATAGTAAATGTCACTGTAACTTGCCACTATAGATGCCTTTTTTTTTAATGTCAGTGGTTGATTTGCCCATGCTCAGATTGTCACATTCATTTTAACTAGCCCACCCAACCATTTGTCCAATTTGATTGTTGGTGCTCAATCCTTTCAGTCTAACCTTGTTGGGTTGACTAACTCACCTGACTAATTAGTTTGCCTACTTCGGTCCTATCATATATACTAAAATAATTTATCGATATATGTTAATATTTGATAAACATGAAAAGAAAATTTATGCCTCTTAAAGCTAGCTATGAATGGATAGAATGGAATAAATCACTCCTTAGAATGGATCTGTTCACTCATCTTTTGCCTATCGAACCATAGAGGGAATGAACTAATTTAAATTTCATTTTTGTTCCATGCACCTTACCAAATGCACCCTTAAATCATTCTCCTTTTCCCATTTTAGTACAACTACTTTCAATTATATATTATTGGACTACAATCAGTAAGAGTTATTGTATTTTTTTTTTTCAAAACAAAATAATAATAAATATAATAAGACGTAATGAGACACTTGTTAAGATAAGGGATAACGAATTATCTAGACTTAGAGCTTTATGTATTTAGATCTTTTTTACAAAAAGATAAAAGAATTGAAAGAGATGTCTTATATATAATACAATCAAGGCAGTTAAAATAGAGGATAATGTTAGATGTTCTATGTGATCGTAAAGTTCATCTAAAACTTAAAGAAACGTTTTAAAATGACGGTTAGACCTGTTACTTTATATAGAATTGAATGTTGGGGTATGATTTGAGTATCGAAATAGAAAATGACAGTTACAAAGATTAGAATGTTAAAATGAATATGTGGATATACGAGGATAAACATGATAAAAATAAAAATATTAGAGAAAAAGTTGAGGTTGCATCACAAACATATACTTAGACGGTCAATAATATTCTATAAATATGCACATCAAAAGAGAAAAAGAAAGACTAAAAAAAAAACTTGGTAAGAAATAATAAAATAAAATAAAATAAAATATATTTAAATATATATAATAATATAATAGGAGATAGAACCTAATGGTAAAAAAATATTCATATAGTCGATCTAACCTGGTAAGATAAAGTTTAATTGTTGTTGTATCAATTATGTTACTTAAAATTAAAATAATAAAATTTTTAAAAATAAATAAAATTTCTTTTTTCTCCCAAAAAAAAAAAAAAAAAGGAGGAGAGGTTAGAACAGACAGGTGCCATAGGGTCCCTCCGACCCCACCCTAATAACTCCATCCCTTTTCTTCTTCTTCTTCACAAGCTTTCTCATGTTCAACCAATACACAGAGACAATACTGGCAACGTTATAATATATATATATAAATATATTATGATCAATTATTATCATTAACCCAACGTTACGGTGAGCTCTCATCCCCTTTTCCCCATCCTATTAAGGCTTAATCGTGATTACAAGTAGCGATCAGTCGCTGTCGTCGTGGGGAAGAGGGAGTCGTGTGGCACATGAACAACAGATTCCTCTGCTTAACTGGATTCCACTGTTCCCATTATTCTTTATCTCTCACGGTAATACAACACCCTCATTAGCTCAAGATCAGCGCCATTTCCCTTTCTCCCAAGCAATTAAAGCTTAAATTCGGTGGAGGTTGGGGGCTGTTTTATTTTGATGTTTTTTTTTTTAAAAATAATAATAAATAAAAAAATAAAAAAATAAAAAATATTTTTCAATAGTTCGCACCGTGGGATCCGCGATAATCGCCCGTCACGTTCTACCCTACTCCGGTGGGGGCCCTTCACGCCTGTCACAATGTGTTCTTGTCCCCCCTAATCTACTTCTTTTGTCTTTTCCCTTTCCCTGCAGGTAACAATAATACATATGCGAGATTCAACTCGGTAAATTACGGACAGTGTCGTCTAGAACACTGTCTGGTGTATTTGCGTGCCGCGATCGATTCAATAATTCAGGGATAAGTGGGGAGGGGAGGTGGTCGAGGTTCCAATATTCTGAAAGAGAGGGAAACAAAAGGGGGAAAATTCCGAAATTATACTTGAATTCTCCATGAAGCTCATCTACGGTGGCAAAAACTAACACACCTCTGCGCTAGGACCAACACGAAAGAGGCATATGGATGAAAGTGAGTTATACGGGTATAAGCGTGGTTCAATTCTTTGACCTCAGATGACAAACCACCATTCAGTTACCACCCCAACTGAGCCCATGGGATACGAAACTCATCCATGTGGCAAAAGATCCAATTCGCTCGTTCCTAATGTCCCTGTCAATATGTCCCTAGACCAACACGGAGGAGGTAAATCATAGATAACTACTAACCATTAGTAGAAATGGTTAAAACATAGGAGAAGTATATGCTTAGACACGTTGAATTTCAACTTCAAGAATATCTCATGTTTTAACTATCGTACCGCTCCGAGGGAACACAGGAAGCTCATCCATGGTGATGGAGGAAGCTAAGGGTGGATGGGGCCCGACATACCCCTCCCTTGCGCCCGCCCCCATTTCAAACGGTTAGCTAGCTGAGGGAATCAATAATAAAGCGTAAATAAATTGGACAACTCTCGCTTAATTGTCCAATTATTAATGCTGTTAACCACAGGTCAAGCTAGCTTTATGCGCCTGGACAGCGAGACCTGTAATTTATTTACTCGAAGATATTTGCAACGCCTGCCTGCCTGCCTGCCTGTCTGTACTGTACTGTTATTATTAATCTTCCTTCTCTCTCTCTCCCTCCCCAACTCATCCCTTTGATCTGGTTTTCCACTTCATTGAGTTGCATACGCACACGGTAGGATCGATGGAGGGAAGGATGACTCCATCTATCTAGCCTAGTTGATATATATTTCGATGATAAATTATTATCATTCGAGAGTATGATGTAATTCCTTGAGGGAATAAAATTCTTCTATCGGTCATCATAATTTACAGGTCAAGATGAAAAATATTTAGGATGAACGACTCAACTTATGCCACATGGATGGATAGATCTAATATTGTGATTTTAATTTTTAATTTTTAATTTTTTTTTTTTATTTTTTAGCCAGCATATATACTTTCTCTCTTTCCAGTTGTCCATGCTCCCAACTTTTTTATTCTTTCTTTTATTTTTCACTCCATGTACTGATTTCCTTTTACGATTTCAGATTGCTCCAATCCCCATTCGATCAGCCACCTCTCCCTCTTTCTCTCTCTCTCTCGCGCTCTCTCTCTCTCCCTCTTTCTCTCTCTCCCTCTTTCTCTCTCTTTTTCTCTTTCTCAAGGGGAGGGGAGGAAGGAGGAACAAGAGGGGAGAATTCATCAATCCCGCACCTTTTGTTGCTCGCCGAGATCGCCGAGAGGCAGGGCCGCCCCACCATGCAGCAGAAGCCAGGAGAAGGCCTACAATTCCAGGCGGAGATGTCGAGTAGTCGACCTCAGGGGCTAGCCGAGTCCACTCAGCCGCCGCCGCTGCCGGTGGTTCAGCAGCTGGCGGAGACCCCCTCTCCGATCAGCTCCCGGCCTCCGCCGCCGCCGCCGCCACCTCCTGGCGCGGTCAATTTCGACGAGCTGGGGTCAGCCGTAGCCGGAGCCGTGGGGTTCCTTGACGACGAGGAGGCGGAGCGCGGCGGGCCGTCCGGAAGCCGGTGGCCGAAGCAGGAGACGCTGGCGCTGCTCAAGATCAGGTCGGAGATGGACGCCGCCTTCCGGGACGCCACCTTCAAGGGTCCTCTCTGGGAGGAAATCTCCAGGTAGTTAATTAAGCCAAACCCACATTACTCCCATCAAATTCTTCCGCACGCAACCAAAAAAAAAAAAAAATCAAAGCGCAGCTCGGAAAACCTCGTCTTTCCCCCCAACCCATCTCCTCCTTCCTCCGCCGCCTTATAATTCTCCTTCCTCTGCTGCCATAATTGTGGTGTGAGAGAGACTCTTTAACGGTTTCCTTGGTATCTACTTCAAACAGCTGTGTTTATACACGCATGTAAAGAAAAACCAAACGACTTTGAGAATTTCTCAGAAAACAGGTAGCTATGCGCCGATCTATGCTTGAATTCGTACCACGGAGTCCACAGCAGCGCCTGTAGCAGTGTGAGGAGAGCTTCAAACAGATCCCGAAAGCAGAAAGAAAAAGGGCATATTATATATAAATTAAACGCGACACAGACAGATAGGAGGAAGAGGAAGAACTAAGAAGAGGAGAGGGAGAATTTGCTTTTCCCCTATTATTGCCTTCCTCTCCCAATGTTTTTTCCTCCTTCAAGTTTACATTTATTTCTTCCCTGAATTCCATGGAACAGCTTCATCAATCCCAACCTAATTCAGTGGGAGAGATTTTTCGGACACGGAGAAAAAGTAATACAAAACGCATGCATACCCCTGATTAATGCAGCTATCGAGGTGAATTTATTTTATGTTTAGTTTGCTTCCCCACCGCTAGCTCTGAGTTTGTTTATTGTTTGAGGTCATAATCGACATATGATTCAGGTAGGTGCTCTTTGTCTGAATATATGCCCGGCATCACAGTCTCATCAAATTCTCTCTCTCTTTCTCCTCTTCCTTCTCCTCCTCTTCTTCTTCTTAATTCTCTGTTTAGTTTAATGAGATCTAATAGTTTAATTTGTTCTTCTCGCCGTGTAATTGAGGTTGGTTTTTGGCGGTGGTGGTGGCCAGGAA
>JBAMIE010000063.1:2724739-2739625 GCA_037177295.1 Kaempferia parviflora
AGTATACATGTAGGGTCCTACAAGACAATTAGTTGGAGAGTTGGGATTAAGACCATGAATCATGTATATCAATCATCTGACACAATGAAACTCGTGCACAAGACACACTCCTTACTTAGAATCGCATTCGTTGCTTACCTATCTCATTAATAATCTCTTAGACTAAACAGCCCACAACCCTTTAATGGTTTGATCTGGATATTCTACCAGAGCTATCTATCTAGTGCTTGAATTACTACTTCCCTGTGGATACGATAAATCTTTTATATTACTTCGATATTCCCATACACTTGTGGGTGTATCAATTGTCGCAACTAATTATATAACAAGTAGTTGCGACAACTATGTGGCAACTAGATCTCCAAGTAGTTGCGACATTTTTGTGGTAACTACTTTTCCAATAACTGCCACACTGTTGTGGCAGCTAATGTAAAGGTAACTGCGACAACTATGTGGTAGCTACCTTTCCAATAACTACCACAATGGTGTAACAGCTACTATGACAGGTAGCTGCGACAACTGTGTGGTAGCTACCTTTTCAATAACTGTGACAACGTTATCGCAACTACTTTGATAGGTAGCTGCCACAACTGTGTGGCAGCTACCTTTCCAATAGCTGCGACAATGTTGTGGCAATTATTGGAAAGGTAGCTGCCACAATAGTAGGGTAGGGTCATATGCACGTGAAGCCCGGTCCAGGTCGTCATGACATAAAACCCTAAATTTCACTTAGAAACATCATCGCTGGCACCAAAAGAAGAATGGAGCAGAGAACCTGATATGGGAGTGGAGTGGAGTGGAAATAGCTTACGATCGAGATTTGGAGAGAGTGACGGCTGGTGTAGTGGTGGATGAAGGAGGGAAAACCGCCGTGACAACTAGTATGAGGTACCAGGCTGGAACAGGTGCGGTCGCAATGACAAAATATGATGGCGAAGGAAGGAGCGAGTGCGACAGAATCTACCTACGGTGGGGCAGGAGCGAGAGCGAGGGAGAGAGGGAGAGGGAAATTCAAATTTTTAAAATTTGAGGGGGTGAGAGATTAAAAAGGAAATGATCCGTCATTGGCAAGTGCACAGTAGAAAAACTATAAAATATGGTAATGTGGCAACGCTACAGTAGTTGCCACGTATGGTCAGGCTGAATATCAAATATATATATAAATATATAGATTCGATATCCTGCCCGACACTTCGTGTGCGACATCTGACGTGGGTGATCTGACGCAGCAAAAATATAATTTTTTAATCTCTTTCTCTTATTCTACATGCAACAACTTTTCTCTTTCTTTCCTCTCTCATCTACATGTAATAATTACATGTAAAAAAATCTTTATTCTCTCTCTTATGTCATTCAGTAACTGTCACAAATTTTGTGACAGTTTTGCAGCCAGTAGCTGCAACAGTTTGTTGCAGTTACTGGCTGCAACAAGCTGTTGTAGTTGTGACAGCTAGTTAGTTGCCACAGTTGTGATAGTTGTGACAGCTACTAACTGCTACAGTTGTAGCAGCTAGTAACTGCCACAACTGTAATATCTTGTTGCAGCTAGTAACTGCAACAAGTTGTTGCAGCTAGTAACTGTAACAAGCTGTTACAGCTAGTAACTGCAATAAGTTGTTACAGCTAGTAGCTGCACTAACTGCAACAAGTTATTGCAGCTACTTCAGGAAAGAAAAGAAAAGAATTTTGTTGCACTTGCATGTAATCATAGGAAAGAAGAAAATATTTTATTTTAAAAAAGAAAGTTGTTGCATGCAGAATAAGAGAGATTAAAAAAAATAATTTTTTGGTGTGTCAAATCACCCACGTCAGATGTCGCTTACAAGTCGCGTACAAAGCGTCAGGCAGAATATCAAATCTCTCTTTCTCACTCTCACTCTCCCCCCTCTGTGTGTGTGTGTGAAATTAGGGGCTTAGCCTAACTCAACCCTGGTATTTGGTTATAATATTTTCCTTCTAATTTTCATTTATAGTTTTTTAAAAGCTGAAAAACAACATTATAAAATAGAAAACATGTTTTATAATATCGTTTTTACATCTTTGATTTTCCTAACAAATTTAAAAACAGAAAGTTTTAAAATCAGAAAAAAAGAAGGAGAAATGAACAAAATACGCCTCAATTAATTACCAAATTCGGTGTTTATTTTGACATTCTTTCTTTTTATGTTTAAAAAAAAATAATTTATATGTTTGTTCACGTTTTATCTTTCATAAAAAAATCCCGCAAATCATCAAATAGTTTATATTTGATTATTATTATTATTTTTAATTATATGCCATATAATAATAAGATAAGATTTGTTATACAATTACAAATATATTTACTGAAGTTATTGTTTTTTAATTTCACGTCATTTAAAAATATAAAAAAGTTCAGATATCAGGAATGTTAATTCGGTTCGGATCAAAATAAAAATATTATAAAAAATCGATTAAAACTCATTTAAAAAATAGTCCGAATGACTTTTTTTTTCATTTCAAAAAATAGTCCGAACCAACAACCTGAATAGTCCGACTTGAATTTTGTTTTTAATTTTTTTTATAATTCTTTACTTTTTATTTTAATATTTTATTATATTAATATTCTGTTATTTATATATATAAAATACTTAATTTTTAAAATAAAATATAATTTAATCTAAAAAAAAATATTAAATCAATCTAAAAATTTCGAATCCAAATTAAATATTTTTCATATGAAGAGGTCGGGACTATTTTTTACATGATATTGCAAAGTCTATTTGGATTTATATCGAGCGTTATATTATGAGACGTATCGATTCGATTACAGTATATATAACATTGGGACCCTTGCGTGCGTTGAACCCTCTCGGCTTCTGCGCTTGAGTTTTCCTTCCAGGAGAAGATGGGGGAGACCTCGGGCGGGGATCGGCCATGGCAATCCTATCACACTGCCTACACCAACGCAAAAGCTGGTGTTTTTTTTTTCCAACCTTCTACTTCTCAATCTCTGTTCCTTGCTTTTGAGATTATCTGTTTTTAGAGTTCTGTTGCTCCTTGCTCGATCTACCCTTTTGCTTGCGCTGGAAGAACAACCGTTGTCATGTATCTAATTTTTTTTTCTTGCCTGAAGACCTTATGGTGGGTGATCTTCTATTTTTCTAGGAAAGTCGAGAATACGTTGTGCTATAAGACGGACAAATATTTCACCATTTTTTTTTCAATTAGAAAAAAATGTTAAAAACTATAGGATACTGATTCCCACAAAATGGTCTTTGCCGAGAATGGGCACAGACTATAATAATATACCAAATCCCTATCCTTCTTATGATTCTTAACAGAAATTAAGATTTTCAGCACTTCTACCTATGATTCTATGTTGTTATGTTAAAGCAATTTCTAAATCTGTATCTTAGTTTTACTGTAGCCTTTTTTTTCCTCCTGTCATCTGTTTGTTTCCTTTCTATAGCATTTCTAAGGAATCATGTTAAAAAAATGCTATTTTTATAGTTATATATATTTTTTCGTTAAGGATTATTCTTCACTCACCTATATCTTGCTATGCTGTATCTCCTTTTTTTTTTTTATCCGTAACACTTTACTATTTATTTTCTGGTTCATTTATGTTGGTTAATAGCTACAAATTGAACAATACCATTCTATGAAGTAGATAAGATTAGTCAGAGTTTGTTTTTTTTTCAGTTGCAAATTATGGTGTAGAACTTTCGGGACAATATTACGACATAAGCTTTCTTTTCTGCTTTTTTAGTGCCTGAGTACCAATGGCTTTTTTTTTTTAATAGGAATGGAAGGGGTTGATAAAGAGAAAGTACAAAGGATAATTTATGAGATGAGCAAAGGGTCAAAATATTTTGAGAATGAGAAAAGAAAAGAGGCATTCATTAAACAGAAAATTGAAAGCTTGTGTGCACAACGTGCAAAACTTACAGAGAAGGATATTTCACATTTCCAAATGGTAGGCATTGATTAGTGATTTATTTTGTGTGCCTTTGTTTGCTTTGATATTTGATTCCTATTTATATTGAGGTTTCTATGCTTTAATTAGATGATACTGCAAACATTGCTATGCTGTCGAGAATGCTTCTCTGCACTGAAATATTCTAATTTACCTACATATGTTTTGTGGAGTAGCATAAACTTTGCTTATGTTGTAGTTTGTCAAGAACCAATTTTTTTGTGTTAATCTATATTTGCAAAAGACGAATGAAAATAGTTTACTTGTTCAATGTCCATAACATGCAATAGACAGTTCATATGGAAACAAAATTGCAAACGATGTGCATGATTTCTTGGTTGACATGGATGAAATATTCATTTTGTTGACTGACTGAAACCATCATAGAATCAACACAAGTGAATTGTAGCACCGGCCTGTGTTGGTTGTAACCAAGATGGTTCAAGGCAAAAGTGGCCCTGTTTTTGCTGGTAGCAACTGAGACAAAGAAACAACATGGAATGAGTACAAGACGTGTACTTGGTTGGTGTTGGATACTAGAGAGCATTGATGAGAAGAGGTGGGGAGGCAAGTGGATGGTTATTCAGTTCAACCCATTCCTAGGTGATTGTTGAGAGTCCGAAGTTGGAAGTTGGGAGTGGTAAGAGGCATGCATAATGGAGGGCAAACAATATGGATGGGTTGAGGTAGCAGGTGATGGTAGTATGGTAACAAAACCATTTAATGCTGGTTGAGCACCAGAACACACTTTAAACCTTGGTTTTACTCCCATTAATGTTAAATTACTTATCATTTTGTTATTGGACCAAATCAACCTAGAATCATGCTGACCATTTTAGGTGATCAACCAATCCAACCTCAATTTTTTTCAACCCTCCCAAGTCCCAAGCATTCATCAAGCCCGACCTTAATACATGCCCATTTACCACATGTTTTGCCAATCCAACTTGGTGTTGTTGACCTTGGTCTTCCAAATATTGTAGGATACCTTTTAATTATTGCATGTGATTCGATAGTTGCATAATCTGCTGACTAGGGAGTCCAATCATGTAGAAATCATTATCTCTTTGGCCTATAAAAGTGATGGTAAAACTATTACAAAATATGTATGCACAAGGTTTATTGCTGCAGTGTTGCTGTAGACTTATACAAGATTGTTGAATCTCATTGCTCCAATGTCATAATTATGATTGTTATGTTTCTATCAATGCCAATTAAATTCTTGTTTATTTTCATGTGGATACACCAAGTAGTTTTTGGTTTTGACAAATTCTTTGCTATAGAAGTTTGCAGATTGAATATGCTATAAAATACTTACATGTGCAACTCTAATTTTTCATTGACAAAAAACATTGCTTTTAGCTGAAACACATTAACCAAGATTTCCATTTGATTTATGTTGTATTACCTAATTTTCTCTTTATTGTTCTGTGATAAAATAACTATGCAGTCTACCTTATCTAGTAGAGATAAGGTAGACTATCTGCTTTTCATAGTAATAATCACATGTAATATAAATCAAGTTCAAGTATTCTTTACAACCTATATGGGTCAAACACTGATTTAATCCCTAAGAATTCTGGCTTTCCACAATCAGAACCATAAATAGATGTCTTATTGTCAGTTGTATTTGCATTTATCAAGTAGTCAAGATATTCTTTTGGTATTTCATACACTATGAAATATTTCAGATTGCTAATAAAAGAATTTTGGAGTTGGATGGTTCACGTGACCTTTCAAAAATATGGTTGCACACTGACATGGATGCTTTCTATGCTGCTGTTGAGACATTGGAGAACCCATTATTAAAAGGCAAACCATTGGCGGTCGGTGGTATGTCCATGATATGCACTGCAAGTTATGAGGTACCTTTGTCAAGACATGCCCTTGCTGTCAATTTTTTTTAGTAACTGGAGAGGTTTTGTGAATTTATGTTATTTTCTTTTTTAGGCTCGGAAATATGGGATCCGTGCTGCAATGCCAGGATTTATTGCACGTAAATTGTGTCCAGAATTGATATTTGTTCCTACAAATTTTGGAAAGTACACATACTACAGTGAAAAGACAAGGAATGGTGTGTTGGTGTTTTAGGTTTTAACTAAGAACAACTTCATATATTTGAAACTTGTCTAATTCGTAACAAGTCTTTTTATTCAGTTTTTAGTAAATATGATCCTGATTATATAGCTACTAGCTTGGATGAGGCATACCTTGAGATAACTGAGATATGTAAACAAAGAAGCATTAGCTCTGAAGATGTAAGATGTACTATTGTCTTGTTTTTGTTAATCTTTATGCACTAAAATTTTGTCATTAAAAACTCAGTCCTCTTTTTTTATCATCTCTGAAAAGGTTGCTGCTGAGCTAAGAAATACTATTTATCAAGAAACTGGTCTTACTTGTAGTGTTGGTGTGGCGCCAAACCGCATGCTTGCAAAGGTATTTTTCTTAACTTAACATCATTTTGTACAGCTAACCTCAAAAAGTTGGCTGTTTGTGAACTATGTTCAATACTTGACATTCTGGCAGTCACTTGCTGTTCTATGTTCTGGTTCTGTGTCCTCTTCAACCATCTTGTTCATAGTTACATTTCATTTGTTCTCCCAATGGAAGGTCCATTACAAAATTGCATTCATCTTTAAACTGTCCATCTTTCAGCAATTCATCACTCAATGTTTTGCTATAATACTTTTCTAGATTGACTTTTGAATTTCTATGTTCATTTTGTATCAGTTTGCGGACCTCCCTACATGGACCATTTTAGTTTCACTTTCTACATTCATCATCATAGATTAGTTGTAGTTAACTGTAGAAAAGGAAATAATATATTCAATTACTATAAGAATATTTGATTGATATTTTATTCCTTATGGTGTGTCTACTAATTATGGTTAGGATTGTGAATACAAATGGAAATAAACTTTGTATATATAGTGTAGGGTTGTACTATGTTAAACATAATAAAAAGTATTCTTACACCACATATATGGCTGCCTATATCATTCGTGTTTATCTTCATGGTATTAGAGCCTAGGCTTCTGCATACCCGTTGCAAATTAAACGAAAAGAAAAGAGGCGAGCATATCTAAATCGAACGAGGACCAAAGTACAATGCCTTTAGGCGAGAGTGATGGTGCAAAAGGTGCTATAACACCAAACATATTTCCTATGAATATTGTTAGATTCGAAAGCTCCTCAATTCAATTGACCATCCAAAAATTGAATGGCAAAAATTACTTGGAGTGGACTCAGTCAATCAAGCTTGTAATTGACGAAAAAGGGCGATTGGGTTACCTAACGGGAGAAATCGTAGAGCCTGACATGATCCAAAGTGGAAAGGCTGGAAATCTGAGAACTCCATGGTAATTGCGTGGCTCATCAACTCAATGGAACCTTCAATTGGAAGGACATATTAATTCCTACCCACTGCAAAAGAGGTATGGGAGGCTGCTCGTGAGACTTACTCCGATTTGGAGAACTCATCCCAGATATTTGATTTGAAGACTAGATTTTGGCAGTCTAGACAAAGAGAAAAAATTGTCATATAATGAAATGAAAGGGTTGTGGCAAGAGCTGGACTTGTGCTTGATGATAAATGGGAGTGTAAAAATGATAGCGTGAAGTATCACAAGCGTATGGAAAGTGACGGAGTTTATTTGTTTTTAGCGGGCTTAACCTTGAATTGGATGAAGTAAGGGGAAGAATTCTCGGTAGAAATCCTTTGGCATCATTAAGTGAAGTGTTCGCTGAAGTAAGGAGGGAAGAAGGCAGAAGGAAAATCATGTTGAGTGAGAAGGCACCACCTATTCAAGAAAACTCAGCCTTACTAAGCAAAAATTTTTCTACTGCACCTCTAAACCGATAGCCAAGGAAGGCAGAAATAGTGTGTGAACACTGTAAAAAGCCCTAGCATACTACAGAAACATGTTGGGACTTATACGGTAGGCCACCTAACTGGAAACCAAAATCTTTTAAACAAAAAGGGAGTGGAGGTTCAAAGGGCTTATCAATTTGGACGGGAAGAACAAAACAGTGCTGAAAAATCCTCGCGGACAACCTCTTTCAGTAAGGAACAAATAGAACAACTGTATAAGCTTTTTCAATCCACACATTTTTTCACAATCTACTCCATCATCTTGTTCAATAGCACAGAAAGGTACTTGCAATCTGCTGTTTTCAATGCTTCAACCATATCTATATGTCCTTGGATAATAGATTCAAGTGCCACTGATCACATGACGGGATCCTCCAGGTTGTTCCATTCCTATATCCCTAGTGCTGAAAATCAAAAAATTAAAATGGCCAATGGTTCTTTATCTGCTATTGCTGGAAAAAGGTCTATTGTCATCTCTCAAACCTCTACTCTCCAACATGTTTTACATGTTCCTAATCTTTCTTGTAATTTGATTTCTATTAGCAAATTAACTCGTGATTTAAAGTGTTTAGTTAAGTTTTCCTCGAATTCTTGTGTACTTTAGGATTTAGACTCGGGGAGGACGATTGGCTGTGCTAAGGAGGTGGAGGCCATTCACTTATGTAGACAAGCCCAACAATCCAGTATCATACCAAACTCTAGTTCTAGTAGCGATGATATAATTATATGGCATCGTAGATTAGGACACCCGAATTTTTATTATTTGAAGCATTTGTTTCCGAAGTTATTTGACAATATAAACTTTTCTGATTTTCAATGTGATATTTGTCTTGCAAAGCATCATGAATATCTTTTCATGTTCATCCATATCAATCATCAAAACCTTTTGCCCTTATTCATAGTGATGTGTGGGACCATTCAAAATAACAGCTCTTAAAAAAAAAAACAATGGTTTATCACTTTTATTGATGATCACACAATATTTACTTGTTGATAAATTAGAAGCTGGACAAATTTTCAAAAATTTCTTCATGATGATTGAAATACAATTTCATGAGAAAATTCAAGTGTTCAGAAGTGATAACCGGACAGAAAATTTTAATAAAATTCTAGGTCAATTTTTTCAACAACAGGGTATAATTCATTACAGTACTTGGACTCAAACACTACAAGGGTAGCAGAAAGGAAGAATAGACACCTCCTAGAAGTAGCTAGGCAACTCATGTTCACTACCAATGTACCTAATTACTTATGGGGGGAAGCTATTCTCACTGTTACATATTTGATTAATAGAATGCCTTCAAGAGTGTTGAACTTCGAATCACTCTTAACTGCTTTTAAAAATTATTTTCCCATGTCTCACTTATATTCCAATTTACCTCTTAAAGTGTTTGGTTATGTAGCCTTTGTCCATGTGCATCATCATAAATGTGATAAACTAGATTCTCGTGCTGTCAAATGTGTGTTTCTAGGATGTTCCCCTACCCAGAAGGGGTATAAATTTTTTGAACCCATTCCAAAACCTTGTTTGCGTCAATGGATATCACATTCTTTGAATCTAAAATTTTTTTAAGCACTCCTTCAAGGGGAGAGTAAGTTGGAAGACTCGTTGTTTGATTTAGAATCAGGGAATGTAGATTTAAATTCTGAATTTAGTATCAAAATTGATACACCTCATGTAGTATCAAAGCAGAATCTTGATACTTGAGCACGAGTCGATGATGATAAGTGGTTTGGGCAAGTTTACAAAAGGAGACAACCCCAGAGTAAGCAAGACTCCACAACTCCACACGATCAAACGTCTGAACCTGAAGACTCATTTGAATCTAAATCTAGGTATTGCACCTGACTCCTCTATGTCATTAGAACTTCCTATTGCACTTAGGAAAGGTGTTAGAACTTGCACTCAACGCCCACTCTCAAATCATGTGTCTTACAAAAATTTATCTACATCTTATTCAAGTTTTATCTCTCAGTTACAAAGTGTGAATGTTCCTAAGACTATACGGGAGGCTCTAAGTGTTCCATAATGGAAGAAAGCTGTCCTTGAGGAGATGAATGCACTTAACAAGTGGAACATGGGAAATAATGCCAGAGGGAAAACGTATAGTGGAATGCAAATGGGTATTTACTGTGAAACTTAATTCAGATGGATCGTTGAAACGTTATAAAGCAAGACTTGTAGCTAAAGGTTTAGACAAATACATGGAATTGACTACCAGGAGACCATTGCGCCAGTCGCAAAATTAAATACTATTAGAATATTGTTTTCCTTGGTTGCAAATCTTGATTGACTCCTATATTAGATGGATGTAAAAAAAATATTCCTGAATGAAGAATTGGAGGAAGAAGGTTTAAAATTTCGACCCGTGCTGAGGTTTCGGTCCCAGACTGGAACGATATAGTTTCGGTATCGTATCGTGCCGTGCCGATACGGTTTCGGTATTTTTTATTTATATATAGTAATTATTAGATAAATACATTTATGGTGTATATAAAAATAAGTTGTATATTGATTTTGTATAAGTTCATAATTATTGAACAACTTAATATTATTAGAAAAAATAATTAACTATAATTTTTTTTAAAAGAAAATTAATCTATCAATAACTCAAATTATTAATAATTCAAATTAAAATTGATCTACCTATAATAAGTATATAAATTAACACTAACATATTACTTTATATATAATAATTATATATATTAACTATTTATTTATTTATTCTAAATAATATATATTTTAAATAGTAAAAATATCAAAATAGTAATTAAATAAAAAATATAGAATAATAAAAAAAATATCAGAATATAAATCTTTTTTTTTTAAATTAGAAATTTTAAAGATTTTTAAAATTTTTAAAGATTTTTTTAGAAATTTTAAATTAATACTAAATAATAAAAAAAATATTAAATATAAATCAGAATTATTATAATTTTTTTAATTTTTAAATGAAATTTAAAACATTAAAAATAAATTTCAAGAATATTAATTAATAAAATTTATTAAATTTATTTTTATTTTAAAAAAATTTTATTGGGATAATTTAATTAGGGGTTATAAAAATCTATTTAAAATATCACGAATTTCTTAGGAATTGTTTAATTATTAAAAAAAATGAAATCGCGAGATCGCGATCTCACGAGCGCGGAGGACGGGAGGAGGGCATCCGACGGCATCACGTGACGCTTCTGGCGCCGCCGCAGGTATCTGGCGACGCCTCCGGTGGCGCCAGAGGCGTACTGCGACGCTTCCGGCCCGGCAAGAAGAGTCTAGCGACTCTCGGCTGTAGCGTCGCTGGACGCGTCAACGCGCCTTCAAAGTGGGCTTCCCGTGACTCCTCCGACACTGCCGCCGGCGTCCCGTGCCACCTGTGACGCATCGAGACGGAGAGACGCTGCGTGCCAGGCGGCACGGAACGATACTTCATTCCTTGCTTAGGATATTACAATCTTATCACCGAATAGATTCAGCTAGTTCATACAAACCTACAATCTGACTCTAATGACTAAAGCCTAATGTGTGCTTCCCTTCCCATTCAGTATCTCAATCTCAATAAACTTCATAAGATAAAAATATATTTAATTTCAATTAAGCATTGACATTAATATAGCAAATCATTATTTTTTCATGTCATATAATTTAAGAATGTCTTAATTATATTATAAGATTCTTTAAACACCTAAATAGAAGAATCCTTTTTAATTATTATCATACATGTTATGTTTATCATTCATCTTAAACAGGCTGTTTTACATAATGATGGAACACTTTAAAATTGCATTTTATTTTTTATATATTTGTTCATGTTTCACGATAATAGAATGATGGTGTTTAAAAAAAATCATATGAGCCTCTTTTTTTTCTTTCTTTTTTTAATAATTCAGGTGTGTAAGCTTTGTCTGACTAATTCTAGAGGTAGACGACCTTCCCCTTGGTTCGTCTACCGGGTAAATCTGGAGCATAACCTTTGCACATTTAGAGGCCGACCTCTAGAATATTCATCCAAGTACCCTTAAGTATTTTACCACTGCACTACACCCGTGTGGACGTATAACTTCTTTTAGTTCCTAGTAGGATCTCTATCTTTACTACCTTGCCTACAAATTACACATTAACTTTTGGAGTAAAACTTTATGCTTCCCCTTCTACAACCAATCAAATATTAACAGCACCCAGATTGCTTTGATAATAGCAAGACCAAATTTAGTATAAACGAATTACCTAGACCATCATGCTTACCACCAACACAATTCCCAACCTATGACATCAAGTTCATACATGCAATAGCAAACACGTTGTGCATATGATGTCAGTTTCCCCCAAAAAAAGACAGCTCACTTTAGTGTGTATACATAGTATGGTTTGGCTTGTGCAATTGAATAACTGAAACAGCTGCAAAAAAGAATATAAAACCGTAAAAAGGCTGGAGAAAGCAATTACCTATCCAATCCATTGCATATACTTTAAAACCATTATTGTTGAGCTTCTTTGCGAAGTGATCATATCTACCACTAGAACAAAAATAATTCAGAAATATTAGAAGATGATCACTTCCATTCTCAAAAAAGACGTATGGTATTTCAAAGAACTTTGATACTAATGATAATTGATACATACCTGTGTTCGTTCAGTCCATGCAACAAAACCACCAAACCCCTGCACAATAATCAATCAATATTCGGATAACAGGTCAACATCCATATCAAATTAAAAGTAATTAATCTAACCTAGGATCTTCCAAAAATTGGATATTAGGAGGATTTAGGTCTGTGAAGAGTTCTAGGAGGATTTAAAGAAAAATGCACCTTCAGGCTCTCTACAATATCTCAAAGCTTTTAAGATTTTCACATAAAATTGGTGTAATTCAGTCAAAAATACATCTTATCAGAGAGACACATAAATATGTTATGTGCTTATACGCCAGCAAGGATTCATGTCAACAATAAAGAGATAAATCATTATGATTGATTTTAACTATATCTTAAATGATTGTAATCCATTTTGCAGCATAATCGGTCAACAGAAACCTAGATATTAGAAATAGTTTTCTTGAATAGGGCATTACTTTCTTATATTGGTCCAGTTAAAAAAAATTGTAGACCAAACAAATTCATTATGGTTACGTGAATGCATGTTCAATTGCAAACAGATCAATAATCCCTTAGAACACTAATTGACAAAATTATTTGAAAACAACCGTGCATCTTCGCCCCAAGATGAAAATATTATTCACAAATTGACAAAATTATTTGAAAAGCACAAACAGAGGCATAATAGTGAAATCCGGATAAAACCGCATAAAAAGGGTAAATTTAGAATTGAAACAGGCCATCCACATAAAAGAATTTAAAAAGAAGCCTATATATATATATCAGGAAATTTATGAATCACGGCCTACCTCGTCTTCGTGTTTAAAGGAGTCCAGGACTGTGTGAAAAGAGTGTCCCCTCTTGCCGTCGTGAACAGCGCGACCTCTCTCTCCAGCCGCCCCTGCTGCCTCGCCTCCTTGACCCGCTGGATCGCCAGCGCCCTACGCCACGCCGAATCCTGCTCCCTCTGTCTCCGCGGCAACATCGCCGCCGGCACCCTCACCACCACCCCGACTCGGCCGCCCTTCTTACTCGACTCCGCCCGACCCTCAACTTTCGACGCACGGACCCACCGCCACCGGAACGGGAGGAGCAGAAGCAGGGCAACCCCTCGAAAGAGGAGCAGCAAGCCCCTGGGCGCACGGAGAAACAAGAGGGCAGCGACACGGCCGCTCGCGCCGGAC
This sequence comes from Kaempferia parviflora, assembly GCA_037177295.1. Taxonomy (NCBI): domain Eukaryota; kingdom Viridiplantae; phylum Streptophyta; class Magnoliopsida; order Zingiberales; family Zingiberaceae; genus Kaempferia; species Kaempferia parviflora. The sequence goes on from JBAMIE010000063.1 coordinate 2,738,328, forward strand.
GTCAGCATCGCCGGATGCGCCATTACCTCCGCCTTTACCTCGATCCAGATTTGGTTCTCGAAGCGATCTGATCGCGAAACAGAGAAATGCGATGGAGAAAAAAAGATGGATCGGAGGAGACAATCCAGATCGAGCCTTCCCTCGCCAGATTCAAGATGGTGACGCTGCTAATTTCTTCAGGATTCAAATTTCAAACGGTAACAAGGAACAAAAGACGAACCCACGAGAAGGCGGGAGGATGCGTAGGCTCTTAGCCGCTGTCCATGAGCCCTCTTATAGACGTCGAATAGAGGACACGGGGACATCAGCCCACGAAACGTAGACCGCAGGTAAGGGACGGTTGGGGTGGGCCCCGAGAGGGATCGTGAGTTGGTCGATTTCGAGGGTAGCTACCAGCGAAGTTCCCGATTTGGATGCGAAGTTTGGTGGTTCGGAGCTCAGCCACGTTTGCGGAGCGACGCGCACCGCGGGACACGTGACCGGAGGCGGCTCCCTGTCGTCGCAATTTTCGGTTGGTTGGCTGTGGTGACACGTAACAGACTAGTGTCATTTAGAGCTTAATTAAAATGTGTTAATTTAATATTTTTTGGTGTGAATTGATTTATAAGCTAGTTTGTAGAATTAGAGAAATAATTTTTTTATAAATTAGTTTTTGATAAGGCATAATTTTTTAAAATTTTGAAATATTCAATTTGAGTACCTTCAAATTAAAAATTCCATAATAACTAAAGAATAACACAAAATAACATAAAGAATTTATAAATCTAAAATTTAGAAGTGAGGAAATAAGGGGGCGCTTGGTATAAATTTGGCAATGGGAATGGTAATGGATTTTGATTAAGGGGTTAATGGCAATGGGAATGATTACTGAATTGATGGTGCTTGGTATGAATACTGGAATAGGTATCATTCTCATTAATATTACTTGGTTTGACTTAAATTTGGCAATGTGAATCAATCAAAATTTCTATTTTACCCTTAGAACTAAAATACAAAATAATCACATAGTATTATAAACAAAATCATTTTCGGGTTCGGGTCGGGTTCGGGTTAGAGGGTTTTGGGTTGAAAATTTTCGGGTAGGGTTCGAGTCAGGTCGGGTCAAGTTCGGGTCGGGTTCGAGTCGGGTTCGGGTCGGGTCGGGTTCAGGGTCGGGTCGGGTTCGGGTCGGGTTCAAGTCGGGTTCGAGTCGGGTCGGGTTCGAGTCGGGTCGGGTTCGGGTAGAGTTCGGGTCAGGGTTGGGTTGGTTCGGGTCGCGTCGGGTCAGGTTCGGTTCGGATTGGTTCGGGTCGGGTCGG
>JBAMIE010000063.1:2757110-2767411 GCA_037177295.1 Kaempferia parviflora
TGGCGACCTGCGCGCGAGAAGGAACGCGGCGCCTGCTGCCACCTCGGGCACCGCCTCTCTGCCGATCCGGAACCTCCCAGCTCGACGACCGCGCTCGGCTCCGGTCACGGACTTAGCCTAGGTTGAACCGAGCCAGATTCGTCAATTGACGCGGTCCAGTTGAATAAGGATTCGATTGGGTTTTAAACCCCAAATTGCTCCTCTCCTCCTCCCGACCGCACATCCCTCTCCCCCCTCTCTCTCTCTCCTCGTCTTCGTCGATCGTCTTCGCCGGTGCTACCTGTCGCAGTAACCTCTGTTCCGGTCGACTGTCCCGCCACATACTACTTGCTTTGAATCCACTTCCTCCAAGCGCTTGTGTTGCCGTTCTGCCAGAACACAGGGAGCCTTGCCCTCCCTCCCGCGATCTCGCTGCAACTCCACGTCCTCGCCGCAGGCCACGGCCTTCGCCTCCGTAAGAAGAGACCTCTTACTCTTCTCTTCCTCGTACGTAGTCCTTTTATATATGGCACAATTGATTGACTATCAGGTATCTAGGAAATTGTCGCGTGACTGCCATGCCCTATGGTAGTCAGATTATATTTTAATTTTATCATATTGAATTGAGCTTGCCTCCTTGAGTCATCTTTAGAATAACAGCCAGCTCATAGTACAAGATACAACCTTGTTTTCTATATTGTACAATCAAATGCACTTATGACTCTACCATTTTGAACCCGCGGTATTCCTCCTCCTTCATCAAAATGACATCTCAAGTATTCTCGAGCAATTCATCCTCTAGATAGCAAGCTTGAAATAGATAAGTCCATTATAGATGATTTCTTATTTAATCACAATAAATTTATGACTTGATACATGATTAGAGTACTCTATGAACTATAGTGAAATATGCTTTTGATAAATTCTTATTGATCACAATGAAGAATGCTAATTACTCTATGGTTTGGGTCTTTGTAAGGTAGGGGCAACTTGGTGTTTAGTTCCAGTAATCAAGCTAGGTTCTTTGTTGGTTATTCATAAATCTAGATTTAGATTCTGTTGCTATTTAGTTGCCTTTTATCAAAACCTTAGTAGTGAGTATCTTACGAGGGGAGCAAGCAGCGAGTTTCTGGGTAAAAAAGGGAAAACAAATTCATTTTAATGAAACTAACCTTAATTTATTATTTTACCACTAAATTTATTGGAGATAAATGGTGAGACTTGGAATTAGTGCTCTTATATATGTAGTATGTAAAATGCTTCTTTCTCAAATGCACAATGTATTTTTTTCTTACCCAAAAGTCTACTGATTATGTTATTCCATTAGTATTTGTTTAGTTGGAAATAAGTCAAAGCCTCCAGATTAAAAAGAAATATTCATTTTTTGCTTGTATGTCAGATCACACATTTGTATTTTACCGAGATTACAAAAATGGATAGCAATCTGACAAAAGCTAACCAAGTTGAGGATGAAGAAGAGTATATTTTGCTTGACTTGGATGATGTGTGTGTTGATGCAGATATTCCAGCCAATATTCCCTTTGTCCTCTCGGTAAGAAACTACCTCTCTATTTCGTTAGCATTTCTGTGATGATAACCTGACATTCTCATCTGTTTATTGAATAGTTTCTATTTGCATTTTAGTTGTTTTACTTTTTTGTACTTGCCACATCTTTTTATTCTTTCTCACAAACACAAAGCAGAGTTTGATGTTTACAACAAATGATCTGAAAAGTATTTTTTTGGTTGAAAGTCAATGTAGATTAGGAGAAAGAATGCCCAAATAGGTGACTGCTTCACAATACTCCCTTTTTGCATAGCTGTATGTTTACTCTTTAAATCCTTAGGTCTGTTTGGTTATTATTAGTCCATTCATGTATAGGACAGAGATACCATTTTTAAGTGACAGCTAAAATAGCTTTTGAGTTTCCTGATGCCGGTAATCCTATCAAGGAAATGAAAAAAAAGAATATCTTTTTAAGCTGGATTTCCTAACTTGATTGAGATCTGTGAATGGTCTCGTTGTTTTAGTCTAGTTTGTTAGTTTTTTCCACAGCAGATACTAGTGGAGTTGTTTTCTGGGTTCTATAGATATTTGATTGCGTCAGGTCAAAGATCTCTCTCTTGCTAAAGTTATTTCTGATAGGAGCACATATAGAGCTTGTTGGTAGATAGAAGGACTCAAGGAGCAATGTCGATCAATAATGTTATTCTCTGTTGTTTGCCCTTTCATCTTTTAAGTTGCTGGTTCAGAGAAACATCAACAGTTTCTAAGGTTGAGAAAATATAAAAAAAAAAAGACTAATCTAGTTTGTTTTCATAATTTGACAATTGATTTTATTGTTTTGAACATGACGTCTGGGAACAAAGTTGTTTATTGTAGAATTGTTTCTGCTCTCTGTTTGTGTAAATCTGCCTTCTTTTATGTTAACTAAGACCTGAGTATGATTGTGAAATTTATCTATTTATTGCTTATATAGTTTATTTCAAATGGACATTGAATTTGGTACTTGAATTTTGTAGGGTTTGGACACGATGAATCCTGTCTTGGCCATTGGTGATCATCTAAAACTAGTGAGTAAACTGACCTTAACATATACATCGAAGATTGCATTTTGGTATGTTAGGAATGTCCTGACCTCCTATCAGTTTAGTCATGCAAAACATCTTGGATGATAGCATGTGCTAGCTTTACATGTGAGTGTGTTGTTATTTGGAACTGCTCCATGGTGGTTGAAAGAACTAACGTATGCATTAGGAACTCAAAAGGCAAATAAGCAATAGAAAGAGAAGCTAGCATGTCTCTTATCTGAAGTTTCTTCTGTAGGCCCCTGTATGCTTACCTTAATATAGTGTGTATCCAATTTATCATGAAAATCCACTTGTTTGCATATACTTCAGCTGTAAGCAAGACTATCTGGATTCAACTACATCAACATGGCTGACCCCCGATCCATGTTGACTTTTTTTTTCTTTCCATATTTGGACTTATATAAACATGATATTGGACCGAGGATTTATGTTGATGTAAATGACCAAGAATTTATGTTGATGATATAGAATCAGATCATTTACCATTCGTCAACATGTTTGTTTTATTTAATATGAAATAAATGATTATTGATCTGATTTTATATCTGCTGCCTTCAGTTTATATAAGAAAGATTAGCAGACTCCCAATCGAAGACACACATGAGTTTGTTACTTGAAATGCCTTAGAGTATCTTGACAGCTATGTTTGTTTTCAGCGATAGGAATGGTTGACAAGTTTTATATAATCACAATTATTAAAAGTTCTAACTAACTTAGTTGGTAAGGTTTTGGAAGTTTCTTTCGAGTCTTGGATTTTGGACCTTGCTGCCTTCACTCATCTGGCTTTCATCCCTTCTCTGATAGGTTAATTGCTACTTTTGTTGTGATGGGAATCAAGGTGATTTCAAGTTTACACTAGAAAGCAGTGCATAATGCAAGTTCCTTTGGGCTGGCGAATAATTTTAGGATGACTAAATCATTTTACACTAGGTTTATGCAAGCCACATGGCAAATCTCTTATTCTTATATTACTCATCTAGATTATTTAAAAAGACGAATAATGGATATTGCTAATAAAGTTCAAATAATCTTGAAGTGATCCTAGACTATTGATGAAGGTCATGTCTATGATTGCGTAGACAAATCATATATCAAGATCCATTAATTTTGGAAATAGTAAGTCTTACAAATCTCTTAAAGATTAAACTAATCTTGTTACAAGTGAATGATTTATTAGCATTGACTACTTTTTCCAATAAACAGTGAGGTTCCTTTGAAAGTGAGTTTGTTAAACTTGGAACCTAATCAACCTATAGCACATTCTAAAGTTTCTCTTCTATTCCTTGCCTTTCTCAAATCTAACTTCTTCATCCACAAAGCTCAAGTTCCTATCGTTTTGACTTCCAAGCCTAATTTATCAATCTGCAGCTGACCTGCCAACCTTAGCTTCAGATCACTGGATTGTGGGTTGAATTGGTGGGTCAGGTCAAGCCATGTCTATTTATAAAATATATAAGGTGTATAATATATATAAAAGGGAAGAAAAATAATCATGCATTTAATATTTTTATAAATAAAATAATGGGTCAGTTGCTTTTAGTTTGGGTAACTCAGATTTCCCTTGCATCAGATCTCATTTTATTGTTCTATGCTTTAGTCCATAATCTGGTTTGCTTTCAATAGCAATGCCCGTGCTTTGCAATATTGTTTCAGCTGCAACCAGTCAATGTCTTTGAACAGCATATTGTACCAAGTGGAGATACAATTGCATTCAATTGGAACATCTAAGTACTACTTTATCAATTCCTGATAAATATGCTATGCTGCTGAGGTTGCATTTCTTGTATTTCTGTCGATTAATTTCTTGCAAATCAGGTTTTTCTCTACTTTGATTTTCTACTTTCTTTTTCATCCATTCATTCCGCCAAAAGAACATGCAACCTCAAAGCCCTACAGAGTGTCCTGGATAAAACAAATTACATTTTTTATATTTAAAAACAGCTTGGTGAAGAGCACGCCATTTTAGGATTTACATAAAATATGGTAAATGTACAATGCCATCAACTTATGCAGTCCAGTCATTCTATGCATCTCATGTCCACAACCTTCTTTTTAATTTACCACCGATTGAATAAAACATCAGGGCTACATTTTTACACGGCAACTCCAAGTGGAAAACTTGATTTTGATCTTTGGTATATGAAATTCTAAAGCTTTATCAACATTTATGCGTTTCCAGACATTATGACCAACTAATTAACAACAAAGGAAATTAAGATAATGGTTATTTCTTTCTTCTTAACTAATTATTGTTTGCATTAGCTAAATGTACCAATATAGATGTTCTTAATTTTTCTACTCGTGTGCGGATTGTTTTATTTCATTACTCAACAACAACAACTAAGCCTTATCCCCCTAGTGGGGTCGGCTATATGGATCCTTTTACGTCATTGAGCTCTATCTCCTTCTATATCATCATTTATACTTAAATAAATTTTATCTTGTTTTATGGATTGTTTTATTTCATTAGCATATAAAAATATCCAGTATCATTCCCTCTCCTTGCTCATTCCCTATTTATCCTGTACAATTGAGATATGTTTCTTACCTTGTAACAGATTGGAGAATACCAAGAGACGATGGGAACATGTTATATCTTCACTGAAAGCGGTAATTCCTGTGCTCGACTTATCGTGGTTCTTTATGTGCACAGCTTGATTACCTCAGTCTAGGAACTTAGTCCTGATTATTCATTAGTTTTCTCACATCGAAGCTGATGTTCAGCCATCCGTCCTGGAAGCTCATTCCTTAAAGCTAATAACATTGTCTTTTACTTCCTATAAGATCCTCACACAAATCAATCTCTCTCTCTTCTTAGGTGAAGCATCCACTACGACTTGCCCTGACACTACAACTTCCGAAACAAACTCTTCAAAGGATAAAAAAATCATTGATGCGAAAGAAGCCCTGGCACATCAGGTTAAGCCCATAGCTAGTCTTCAAAAAATTCTCAAATTCAAGCTGGTGACGGAGGATCCAAATGGGATGATAGAAGGGATGACCACTAGCATGTCATGATTCTTTTTCTTGATTCCTATGTTATTTTTTATTTTCTTTCCTGAAAATATATCTCTAGGGTGCCAATTGGTTGAACCCAGACGATCTAGACATGTAGGGGACTAAATTAAAGCAAAGTGTATCCAACAAGGAAGAGAGTGACCATGAGGTGAAGTTTTGATTCGGATGTAGAGCACTGCACGAGCCACAGGTTTGATATCTAAACGAACATGTCGAGCTGCTGATGTCAGTAATTCTCTTCATCGAATCAACTTCTTGAATATGCCTAGAAGACAACCATGTGGATCCAAATGGGTGCATTTGTTTATTGAAGAATTTGATGGGTTCAGCTCTATTTAAATAATCTAATGCAGATCATGAGCTTCTAGTCACCTCATGCAACTTAGAAGGTATGATCATGCTATTTATTTGCTATTGTAGAATTTCAATTCTCTCAATCATGTTAAAGCGTTGAATCATGAAGGAACTCCACTAGTAAGCTTAAAACTCTTGCAACCACCTTGTCAATCATCACTTGGCTATCATCACTTGGCTAGGGGTTGAAGTTTTGTGTTCATTTGCTAATTGAGAGAAATGTGATCTTAGATGAATTTCATCTCGATATTCTATACTTATACTCCAGAAGTGAAAGTCAACGCCTAACAAAAATATCCATACTTCTCTTAATCTCCGTGTCAACCAAAGCCTACTCATTAGATATCCAAACTCCACTTTCTTCGACAACACTTAGTTGTCATTAGATAGAGTAATTCCTTCACTCTAAGTGCTTCCAAATCTTCCGGAGATAGTACAACCCTTAGTTGCCTTGGATCACGTTCTTCTTCCCTTTTCCTAGAAATACTCTTCTTCCTTTGACTCAAAAAATAATAATAAATAAATAAATACATACTATTAGCTTATAAAAAAGAACTCATTTGCCATTAATCAATTGAATAGATGAAGATATCCATCCTTCTCTTAATCTCCACATCAACCCAAGCCTACTCTTTCAATAACCAAACCCCACTTTCTTCAACAATACTTTTATGACATGAAGTAATTCGTTCACTTTAAGTGCTTTCCAAATCTTACTCCTACAAGTCCACTTCTTCCTTTTAGTTAGAAAAAAAGAACCCATTTGACATTAATCATTAATCAGTCGTATAGTGAGAAAAAATAAATGTTGTGATCGGAAACCATTTGGCAATCAATATACAAGGTTCCTCCAAGAAAGCCATTCTTCAAATCAAAATTCTCTAAACAGGCAATGAATAATATCGCATAAGAAGTTGAGATCACAACACGCAAACGTCTTTATTCGTGCAAACATACAAAGTCTTTCTTAATCGACAAAACTAGGGTGGGGAAAATAGGGAACAAGATCGACAAAGCTGCGATGGCATCTCTTTCATACTTCTCCAATTGATTCGACCAATCCGATCTCATGGAGATATCTCCAGCAGCTGCTCCCTAAACACCCTCAGCATGTCGGCGAAGGTCACGATCCCCATGAGACTGTAATCCTCCTCGTCGACCACCCACAGGTAGCTCACGCGGTGCGCCAGAGCCTGCACCATCGCCGCCACCAGGGAGCTCCCCGGGTGGCAGACCTCCGGATCCTCGGCCCGCCTACCCATGGAGAAGCACCTCGACCTCAGCCGCCTCAGCTGCTTCCCCCCCAGCTCATCTTCGGAGGAGGACGACGAGGCTGAGGAGTTGGATAGCGAGCACAACTCGTCTTCCATCAGCTCCAGCATCTGCTTCAAGCCCTTCTCTTTTAGCCTGGACTTGATGAGGCGGACAAGGGAGTCAGACGGGGAGCCAAAGTAGTCGATGAACGACATGAGGTCGCCCACGGTGAGGGTGGCGATGCCGGCGGCCACCGAGATCGTCTCGTCGCAGGCGCAAAGAGATGCCGGGGAGATCTCGCCAAGCAGTCGGCCATCTTCGGTGACGACGGCGACTGCGGTATGGTCGGAGAGAGCTCGGCGAACGAGGGGGAGGAGGGCGAGGCCGGGTTCGTCATGGCAGACTGTGAGGGCGTCGGCGGAGCGGACGAGGCCAAGGGCGTCGATGGACAGGGTAGGAACGGGGGAGAAGTGGGCGATGGAGTTGAGGAAGAAGCGGACGAAGTCCTCATGTGTAAGCCAGCAGAAATCAGCGACCGCACCGCCGGCGCCGCCGTGGAGGTTCTTCTTCCGCCCGATCGGGCGGATGGGAACCACCAAGCTCTGCGCTCCGTCCAGGATCAGATCTAGGGCTTCCAATATGCTGCGATTCGAACCGAATTAGAAAGCTGAAACCCCCAATCTCAACTGATCAAATCGGAAAAACGGACGAAAATCGTTTTTGTTTCAGATCCCTAAATATTTTTACGAAAAACACCGAATCTAAACTTTTCCTCTTTTCGACCAAAAAAAAATTAACAAAAGGTAAGAAGGATAAATGGCGAGCAGTAACCTTCTATTAAATGACAAAAGAGTACCTAAACTGCGGTTCGACACGGCGGACAAGACCACCGCCCTTGGGAAGGAGGGCGGAGATGGGCCGCTCGAGCGCGACGGCTGGCGACGCAAGGTTCCCGTCGGAGCAGAGGAAACATATGATGTCGGCGACGCAAAGCTTGCCGGAGACAGCCCTCTTCTCCGGCGCGGCCCGATCAACGACGGTAACAGCAAGGTGGGGCGCGTCACCTCTCCTGAGGGCGGCGAGGACGTCGCCTACGGTGGCCGCGGAGGGCGGCAATGATCTCACCGCCGGCTTCCCGATGCAGAGGTCCGACACCTCATTCGACACCAATCTCACTGCCATGCACTGGAGAACAGAACCCTGATGATCTAACCCCAAAACAACCTTAACCACCACGAAGTTAGTGGGAGAGAAAAGAGAGGAAGGAGGGAGGGGAGGGAGGGAGAAACGGGGAAGAAGGGTTACTATAAATAAGGGCGGTGTGACCGGCTATAGCCAGCAGCTTTGTCGGGGTTCCGGGCTGTAGCCCATAACGTACGGGACGGAACGCGAGAACCGATACGTTTCAATTTCCTAACGATGTGTCGGCTTGTGCCGTTATAATACGCCGACAGATATGATTTCAGAAAAAGATGAGCTGGTAAAATTTTGACCAAATAATTTCTGATTTCTTTTTTTAAAAGTAAAATGAAACAGGGCCACTACTCAATGTGTGATTTCAATACAGTTTATTTAAGGGGAAAGATAAACAAGGCTTCTATTTTTATGAAAGGGGCATCCCTCTTCATTTTAGGTGTCCATCCTATCATTTTTCTCTAAAAGTGACATAATTATCTTCTTAGTATATTATTCAACATTATTATCTTATATCAAATTTATTAAATCATCAATCCCATTAGTCAGTTGTATGTACACGATAAGTCCATATTATAATAGTTATGAAACTGTAATTACTATAAAGTTTTAGTAATTACGATTTCGTAACTAATATTATAGTTATTTACAATTCGTAACTACTACAAGTAACATTATTAAATAAGATAAATATATGTTTGTAATAGTTATAATTTTATATCTGTTATAAATATTATAGTAATTATGATTTTATAATTATTATAATATAAATATTATTAAATAAAATAATTATATATTATAGTAGTTATAAAATTATAGCAGCTGTAAAACATTGTCAATGGTATTGAACTGATCAAATCCGCCTAATAAAAATAAGCCATCCGTATGATTAAAAACACACACAGAAAAAAAAGGGTGCTTTTCTATTTTTGTCTTTATTTAATGCAACAATAGTTAAAATTTTAAAATGATTAAAAAATATAACAACTAAGGGGAAAAAATAACGGGATTACGTGGTAAGAACTAACGCGTTTCTAGAGCTTTCGGGTATTATTACATCTCTTTTGACATAACAAATAAAAAGTGTATATCGTACGAAGATGGCCAGAACGGTTTGGAATTATGCTTAAAACGATTTCTAATAATTAATCAGTAAATGCTATGTAACATATGAACATTTTATATGTATCAACTGGTATTTAAATAGTATGGTAATGAATGGTCATAATTACAGAAGTGTTTAGAAAAAAAAAAAGAGGTGAATTAGATAAAAAAAAAAATATTTGATCAATCATTTGTATCAATATATAGGTATAAAAGTACATAGTTATTTTTAAAAATATTCCATTAATTTTTCATAGAACACTTTTAATCAAAAGCATATGACGATCATTAAGAACTCAAGTTTATGATAAATCAACTTCTACTGATCCATAGCCTAAATTTATCTCTAAATTTAAACCCCCGGGTTATTAAACACTTTTAATTAAAAATTTGACTACACTAAAAATTTTAAATTTGTGTCAAGTGAGAACATTGCATTCTTAGTTTTTTTTTTTTTTTTTTTTTTGGTTTGAGTCCTTATATGTTCTTTTCTAGATTATCAAACTTTAAAATCATCAAATATTTTTAACTTTAAAAATAGATTAAAAAATATCATAGATTTATAAGATAGAAGGTATATATATATGTTGGTATAAAGTCTTTTTGGTAGACCTTAAAAATAAATTAATGAGGGCTTAGCTTTAAAATAGACAATATCATACCACTTGTATAGAAAAAATTATGAGTTTATACAATAAAAGATATCTCCATTGGTATTAGACATTTTGGGTAGAACCCAAAAATAAATTCATGAGGAGTTAGGCCCAAAATGAACAATATCATACTATTGTAGAGACATATGAATT
>JBAMIE010000063.1:2770334-2782195 GCA_037177295.1 Kaempferia parviflora
TCCATCTTCTGCCTTACATCAGGTCTTCCAACCTGTAAGGACTTCTTCCCTTGCCTAACCTCCAGCTAGGACTTTCCGGTCAACACTAGCTTGAATCAGATCAAGCTCAGTCAAACGAGTCAACCTGACTCAGGGACAATTGCACCAAGCAATCTCCCAATCCTTTGTCACACATATATTGTCAAACATCGAAACATCTAAACTTGAGACCCAAGCTTGATCTAAGCTTGTCTGGTCAACATGACTTGGGGACTATTGCACCAACAAAGGAGTCAAAGAAATTCTCTGTAATCGTCTTCAAGCGATGACAGTAAAAGACATTGTGTTATTTGAAGAAAATATATCTTTAAGGTTACTATCAAAAGATATCTTAACGCATTTAAAAGTGAACTTTAAGTGATGAAAAAGTTATTCACATTAAAAATAGAATTTTTCTATGCGAGAACCATGCCTTAAAATGATGGACGACAAAATTATACCATGGGTATAATGTAACAATGATTATCAAGGCTTTGTGAGGGTCATTTGCCTAAAATCACAAAGTTGAGGATACTGAGTTTAAACTATCCAAAAATAGGGCTAATGAAAGTCTTCAGATAGAAGATCAAGCTCACTTGGGAAAAAAAGTTAGATTTGAGTCTAACTCAATGAGACCTAAGTGGATGTCAAAATAGATGAGTTAGGAGGATTGCAACACATGTGTTCCAATTGACTAGAAATTGAGTCAAGTGTCTCTCGAAGAATAAATGCAATCATGGTCAGCACTCCAATTAGATAACTATAGCTTATATGATTAGATGAGATTGGAAGACCAAGAGATGTATATTTCTTGAGTTGAATGTCTCTCGAAGAGTAAATATAATCCTGGTCAACATTCTGATCAAACGACCATAGTTTTGGCTCGATGAGATTGGAAGACCAAAGGATGTATACTTATTAAATTAAGTACCTCTGAAAGAGTAATACAATTCTGGTTAGCACTCCAATCAGACGATTGTAGCTTTAGCTCGACAAGATTGGAAGACCAAGGGATATATACTCCTTGAATCGAGTGCCTCTAGAAGAGTAATACAATCTTGATCAACACTCTAATCAGATGACCACATCTTTGGCTCGATGAGATTGGAAAACCAAGGGATGTATATTTCTTGAGTCGAGTGTCTCTCAAAGAGTAAATATCATCCTGGTCGGTACTCAGATCAAACGATCGTAGTTTTGTCTCGATGAGATTGGAAGACCAAGGGATGCATACTTCTTGAGTCGAGTGTCTATTGAAAAGTAAATACAATCTTGGTCAATACTCCAATCAGACGATCAAAGCTCAAGCTCGGTAAAATTAGAAGACCAAGTGATGCATATTTTCTAGATTGAGCACTTTTGAGAATAAGACTTAGTAAAATAAGAAGATTGAAGTTATGGAGACTTGCTTTAAAGCAAGATTGAGACCCTTGAAGTGTTTTAACAACACTAGAAATGTGGTTGAAAAAATAACTAAATAAGATAAGTGTAATTTATCGAATCAAACATGATTAATCCTATTCTTGTCTATATTTACATTCATACGTAAGTGTAATAAGGAAGTTTTGGCCTAAGGTATGCGGCTCAATCCCCAGTTATAGTATAAATGTAGAGATTTTTTTTTTCTAAATGGAATGCGCAACCACAGGATACTAGGCTTCTGGGTCGTCCGCCGCTAGCGCTTCCTGATTTACCTTGGCGGTAGATGGAAAATTTCCGTGGGATCAGGTCGATTGTACCGGGTTTGATAATACCTGCTTTAACATTTTTTTCATTTAAAAAAGGAAGTTTCGACTACTAATAACATAGATACAAATAAAAAATAAGTGTATATATCAAATTCAATGAAGGATAGTAAAATCCCATGAATACTCGAAGTCTTGATCACTCGGACACTTTTGCATCCCTTCTTTTGTAGATGCCTCTTGCCTTTACTCCTCACTTAGTTTTTCTTTTTCTTTTCTTTATACTCTGATCAAACTGCGTAGAGCCAACGCTGCACTTCCTTTTCCACCCATACAATCACAATAACAATATCAGATTCAAGTTGGTGAGCAGTAGAAGTCATGGTGTGTGTGGTGGCTCTTTGTGGAACCTCCTTGGCACTTGCACTTCCACAAATGGCTGATGGTGGAGCAAACAGAGAGGTGATTTAATTTGTATTGTATATGTTGCTAGTGAAAGGCATGGTCCCATGAACTTGGAAGATTCATGCACTGACTTGGGTCATTTGAGCTTCAAATCACATCTTGTCAACTTCACTTTCCACCCTTTCAATTCTATTCCTTCCTTTTTCTCATTATTTCTTTGCAAAAGTGAGTCAACTCCCATCACTTTTTCCTTTTTTCTTGGCATGATTCCTTCAACTATAATATGCAAATATCCATGTGGATGGTGGTGAATTTTTTGTGTATCTTCTTCTTCTTGTTCTTCTTTCAATGCTTTGCTATGGCCAATATTTAGGGAGGTCCATGATGTGACTCTTTGTCTCACTCACTTTCTTCTTTCAATGAGCGGTTTGTATGTTTTGAGATCCATAAACAAAGGTTAAATTGAGTAGTCACTTGTTACATTGTCATTTTTTTTTTTTTTTCATTAAGACAAGAATCTTCAATGGTTTGATTGAGTTTGCTATGATAATATTGTAGTCTAGTCTTAACCTACTTTAATTAGCCTTTCACGTCTATGACTATTAATATCGCTTCGGTTCATCTACATTCAACAAAAGTTAGGTCTATAATGTAGGGAAGATATTGATTATCCAATTAACCATTATTACATATATATGCATTCGTGTACACGCGTATATAAATATATCAATTTTATATGTATCCAAGGGGAATCATATTCTTACTATTTGAAATAACAAAAAGAATGAGTAGGTTTGGTCCCATGAGCACAATGATTTCGATAAGTTAAAAGCATGTGAACTTTATATAAGGCAAGTGCATGGTGGCTTGCCATGAGTGGAAGAACTTGATTCCTTGCCCTCAAATACCAAAAGTCTTAGCCAATTGATGCAGACTAAGGTTACATCATTTCGTTTTGTTCTTTTTTTCCTACACAATCCAAATGATAACTTTCAATTCTAAGATCTTGTCTAACGACGTGTTTCATGAAAATTAGTAAATTAGAGAAAAGTTATTCCCATAACTATGCACGGGGCATACTTACAATAAAATTATCCATGAAGACCTCAAGGTGACCAAGATTTTGTTCTCCTCATCATCCTTTAGAACTTGGGAGATGCTTGAAATATCCAACAAGCTTTTGCCTTTAAAAAGACCTACACGATAAGATTTCAATACAATCTTACTTATTAGTGGCAAAAGGTGGAGAATATATCTCTTGTGTTTTCATCGAGTAGTGTAAGATTTGTCGTGAGGCATTTGTTCATCGAAAAGCAATGACACATGGAGATGCTTTTGTACTTGTATGAGAAGGTTCGTGTAAAGGACTAAAATTAAGAACACACTTTGATTTGTTAGTAATGGAAAATTAGGCGATCATGATCTAACTGTGACTTTTATAACTAATTTAACCGATGCATTATTGAGATTCTTAGTGGAAGAGTGTCTACGTGTCTTCTAGTGATTATGGTTTATTTAATATTCATATTAACTTAGAGTGAACTAGTGGTGGGGTTGCATCTATTTGTAGCCCATTGAAATTGAATGTCATTTCTTCTTCTAAAATGCATATAAAATATGATTAATTATTAAATTTATCACAACTATTAACGCAATGAATCCTTGCGCAATCATTCTTCAAGTGCCTCTCTTCGATTGATTTCCTAATCGATTAACTCGCTTCAGCTAACCACAATCATATCGCGTCAACAGGATTTTAGATGGTCATTACTTCACTAAAGATAAGTAGTAGTCCAACACTGATCTACCTTTGTGTCTGCATTGTAACTATGAAGGTAGAAATGGCAGACAGAAAAATTGTGAACATCCATATCATGTCATTACAAGACCATACAAAGAAACTTCTGTCATCCCGAGATTAATCAATTTAAAAAATTGAATACCTGATGCCAACTAAATAAAATAATAATAAAAGACGATACAAAAGATTGTTTCTAACCAAATATCGAAACTAAAAACTCTTGCACGATTATGCATCCAACATCACTCATCACAATTTCAATAAACGAATCCAAAAGCATTTGTTTAATACCAACCTCTAAAAAGAAACAACAGCAAAAATAAACAATGGATCAATTGTGCTAGTAAATGTTATGTAGATTAATGATTGTAACGCTTTCACAATGAAAATTATCCATGTGAAACACCAATGTCCTTTCTAAGTTGCGAGCGAAAACCGGTAACGATACATAGTACTGAGATTACACACATCCACATAAAGTTTAGCAAACGGAGTGGCCGTGAAACAAATACAAACAGAACCCATGAGTAAGTACCTAACGCAATTAATTGGTCAAAACAATGAGTCCACAGAACAGTTGCAGGAACTGGTCACTTCTTGAACATGTAGCCCAGAACAACTCCAAGCAAGGCAATAATGATCAAAAACATCAAGGAGAAGCCACCTTGTTGCTTGCTCACTTCTCGCCTCACAAGTTCCTGCATAGATCCAACACAGGCAAAAGTTGACGTTGGAGTTTTGGAGAGTTTAAACTTGATTAGCTGACACAATTTAGTGAACTTCTACATATATTTCATGCGGCCACAAGTATTTTGCTGCCTGGTAAAATCCAACATCCAGAACTGATGACAAAGTCCTTAAAAGAAAGAGGCTGTTTAAGTATCATATTAGCTTGGCATAAAGAACACGCAGGAATACTGAGGAAATTTAAAAAAAAAAAAAAAAAAAAAAAAAAAAAAAAAAAAACCACAGAACAAGACTCAAAGTGTCCTTTCATGGCAGATGTGCTTTTTCATATGTTCTTTAAAAAATTAACAGCTGATCATGTTTCCCATTCCTAGAGTATGTTTCTCATTGTAGAAATGAAAAATAAACAAAATATTTTGCCCTAAAACAGAGTTGATTTCTTAACAATGAATGTGTCTATTCAGAACATACTTATGGCACCCCATGCTTATAATCAATGAACAGGCGGCATTTGGCATAAAGGGAAGAAGGCTGAAATAAGATTCAAAAAAGTCTGTTGTTGAAATACTTCATAGCAACTGCAGGGTATTTTATTTCTATATTCATACAAGAGCTGGAATACTGACAGATTCTGTTTACTCCACATGCTTATAATCAATGAACAGATGGCATTAGGGTACAAAGGGACGAAAAAAAGTCAGATGTTGAAATACTTTAAAGCAACAGCAGGAAATTTTGTTTCTATGTTCGTTCAATAATTGGAATACTCTGACAGACTCTGTTTATTCCAAAAGGTGATAGCAGCAGAGCTTTTTTTAAAATTTTTTATATCAGTATTCAAAGCGGTCCAAGGAAAGTCAAGGTTTAGATTAGCTCCATAACAAACAAAAGTTCACATTGTAAGCAAGCCCTGGATCTATAACTGAAAATCTTAGTAGAAGAAAAACTCCAGGATGCCATTGGCTTTCGTAAACAAAATGAAGTGAGATAAATAAAAAAAATAAACATTATTATACAACTCCATAGTGGTAAGCATTGCAACCTGGAACAAGCAATATGCAAATGCAACAAAGTACGCAGGTGGAAAATCAGCACATGAAACCAGCAAATAAATAGCGAGAAATCTTGGGCTCCTAAAACTTGAATCACAAAAAATGAGACTATTTTAAGAAGATGAAGGGTCCACAAACTAGTACAGCAACTATTAACAAGCCTATTAAAAAATCCAAGCAGAAAAATCATTTCTTGTAATTAAATATAAACAAAGGACAGGTTTTGATGATTGATAAATTTGTAGAATGAGAACTTGAATTGGTATATGGCATGGTTTAAAATTTCAAACCATATCGGAGTTTCAGTTTAGAACCGAAACAATACAGTTTCAATACTATATTGTGTCATGCTGATATGGTTTCGGTATTTTTAAAATATAAAAAATATTAATTTAAAATAAGTTTTTTTAACTTAAATATTTAAAAAAATAAAAATACAAAAAAAAAAAATAAAAAGAAAAAAATGTGGATTGCGCCGCGAGCCGATGGAGAAAATGGCGCTCACGGTGTCGGAGTTGGTACCGATACTGAGCGGCGGGCGGAATGACAAATTTCACCTGTTTCGGCTGACACGATACGACATTTTAAACCTTGGTATATAATAGTTAGAATCGAATCAAATAGATAAAAACATAGCAAGCTCAAGCATATAAGAAGTTCCATAACAATCTAGAAAATAATTACGAGGAATATTTATTGTATTGCTAAATCTAGAGAAGGGAATAGAGAGAATTAGGTGGCGTTAAATGTGTATAAGTTAATAATCAAAAGATTCTCATTGATCATAAAGCAATTGAGGAAAGATGGAAAATTATTCTACAAATTATTAAATGATCATTCTTAAGAAAATTAATTTTAGAAAATGAAAATTCTGCAAGGGACAAAGGAAAAAAAAAAATAGAACCAACTCATAAGAATAATAGTGATATATAATGCATTAGCTATATTAAGTTGAAAAGCAATAAGAGATTAAGGGTTATCAAGAGAAGAATATGAGATGAAATAAAATTTTCTACACAATTTGCTCTTACCTACTCAATCAAGAATATATTTTGCCCTGCAGGTGTATCCCAGTTGGTACTCGGGCAGGTTTTGCCACAAGAGAGACACGGTTCGATTCCCAATAAGTGCAAATACTACTTCAGGTTATCTCGTGCCTCCTATCTAGGAAGGCTGATCGGCTAAGGCTGAATAAGCCCCATGATTTACCCATTTCTAGAGTGTGTGGGGACGGTAGGGTGATGTCCTCACCTTTTGCCCCCAAAGAATATAAGATGAAAAGTTTTGTTAGTTTCTAGATGATTATTGTGGTGAGTTTAGAACATGAATGTATATTTAATGTTTATACCAACTTTGATTCTTTATCTAGCCCCTCCGAACCCATGCTAAATACTAGCAATATTACACTCGGACACTAACATTTCAAGCGGACACTTAATGTTCCTTTCTCTTCACATATTAAAAGTTCTAGAAATAATTGTATGAAAATTTGATCCACACAAATGTATGGTATTCATAACTAAGTCAAGTAACATAGTATACCAATGTGATAAAGGATATGTATGATAATGTAGTTTAGGTGTGTTTGGTAAAATGAAATGAAAATTAAATAGAATGAAGGAAAATGATACATTCCATTGTTTGGTTGATTCATCTTTTTCTTGATCAATTTACCCCTTTGGTCTATCTAATTTTTTAATCTACCAGTCACTTTGACACACTCAATTTGTATGCACAACATTCGACTCTATCAGTTCACTCAGCTTGCCCAACTCATCATGGCCTCATAGACTCAGTCCCACCAACTCATTCCACCTGAACAATCCACCTGATTCACTCATTTTATTTATCTCCATTTTAATTTTAAAATAATAACTTAATCAATACTATTACATTTTTTAGAGGTGAATGTAGTTTTCTGCCTCTTGATCTATGAAATAAATGAATAAACCATTTCTTTAAAATGGATGATTCGACCTCAAAATGTCCGTCCAAATATTATAATGGAATCATAAAGGGAATGAGAATTCCCATACAATTTGATTCCATCCTACCATGATAATCTTAGAACTACTAAGCGTAACAACGTAACATTTGAAACTTCACAAACAATGGTCCTTAACATTTTATAATACCAGATGAAATTATAGGTCATATTAATGATAGATTTCCTTAAGGTATGTTGTCACAGAAGGTAGTGATGTAATAGATTAAACTCGAAATATGAATTGTGGAGAAAACCATTAGAAACTAAAGATTTAAGCAAAATTATAACAGGCATGCAAAATTTAGTTTCAACACTAAAACAATGGAGGAATGGTTAAGATGAAGGAATATGAAATTCCAATAAGATAGGGATATCATAGATCTATTATTCGCCAAGAATTTGATATTAAGAAAGACATAATTGATAGAATAAAGAGTCTGAAGTTAAAATCATGAGAAGCCTCTAGAGTTTTATTTGGTCGTCATGTGACTTCTTATACAGAAAAAATTTACAAGAATGTGATGTGATCTGTTGTATTCAAGATGACCAATAGGCTTTCTTGTACATGTTTTGATTAAGATTACATATATGAGGATAAGGAGATGCTGAAGAAAACTCTAGTGAAGATAATTTTAAAAATGATTTATGAGACTTGAATGCCACTAGTTATATGTTCTTGCATAGAGTAAATCCACGTAGCTGATCCTAAGAGTTGAGATTAATGGCTAGATGATTATAGTGCATAGAACCTTGCAAATAATATGTTAACATGGGAAAGAATCTCGGTACATGATTAACCATGCAGAGACTTACCAATTCCTGTCGAAGTTTCTTGTTCTGTTCAGTAGCAGAAATCTTCTCCTCTGTCAACTTTGTAAGTAAAGCAATATTCTGGATGAAATAAATCAGCAAAATATAAATGCAAAGACGAGAAGCACTTACAATATCACATTAGGAATCGTGAACTGAAGAGACAAAAAAGTGTTAACGGAGGATATGAAAATTATGCACTCACAAGTATAATCTCAACACAACACTAGATACTTTAAGGCAATATGTTTAAAAACCAAAAGAAAGCGAAAAACTGGAGACACAATGAACATTTTCTATGCACTCAAGTTGTAATATCTCACAACCTGGATATTTATATATTCAAAATATCAATTAAATTGTTAGGGTAGTGAACTTGCTCATGAGGTAGAGCAGCCTATTGCAACTAACGGTCAATCGAGTCCACAAAAATTATCTACCCAGCTTTAAAGAAAATGCCTTTTTGAGTTAGTCTAGTATATAGAGAATGAACATTAATAATCTAATTGAGTTCAGAATGTTGGAAACCAAATTAAAATAGTGAACTCTTTACCTAGGAGTTACTGAGGTAAAATTATCAATAAATTAACTTGACCAAGTAAATCAAACATCAAATTTCAATATAATATAACCATTCAAGGATATGATATAAGAAGAAAAGTTTGGAAGATGCACATATGGTTTAAAATCTCCTACTATATCGGGCGGCAAAGTCGAAATATTTTGTTTTGATAAATTATCAAACCTTGACACCACTCACATGCAATGTCGCTTGTGTCATTATGTCTATCATGTTGATAAATATTTTGTCATGCCAACACTCCACTGCCTAACATGCTATAACATAGGTCAAAATTAACTGTGACAATATTTTCCTAGCTTGTGTCCATATAAAATAATGTTAAAACTATACCATTTTAGATGGAATACAAAGCCTAAACTATAGTTGTTTTGCTTTCTTCTTTATCTTTTGCATCTCATTCCTCCTTCCATCTCTAATTCACCACTATACTATCAGAATATTGGCACGATATCATGCCAGTATCATTCCAATCAAAGACAAACTTTTAGCATGGCACGAAATTTTGAACCTTGGATACACATACAAAAAATAGTACACCAGGGTGGCAATAACTAGCAACTTAGCATCTGTCACTAGAAGTAAAGCAAGATTTCCTTGGACTCATAAGGGAAAGAAAACCCCATATCAGAAGAGGATAAAGAGAAGGAATTGTATTTGGAATCAAACAATATTATATTCTAAACAAGTTGCAAGTATAAAGTGTCTTTTTCCAACTCATATAAAATTGGTCTAACTCTCATAAAATAAATGAATTTTCTTAGTATATGGAGGTTCAGACAAATTTCTAAAATTGGTTTGTAAATGAATTTCTAATAACTTAGTTTACGAAGGTTCAAATGAATTCCAAAATTGGTTTGGAAACGAATTCTTAATATCTTAGTAGGTTCAGGAATTCTAACCCTCCTAATATAATTAAGACTGAGTCAATGCATCACTTCTCACTTTCTTTAATGGTGATGTGGAGTCTGTGTTGTTGGTCATGCTAGAGAAGCACTTAACAAATAACAAGTACACTTGCACAGACTTTGGTTCGACCATGCCTTCTCCTAATGATCATTCCAGCATAAACCAATTATACACAAGACAATCCAAATGGAAGAACCCAACCACTAGGCCATCATTCACATGATAGTATTATCATGGTTGTTTGTAATGAATGCAGCAATAAGCTTTAAGTCAAATTGTTTATATGTGGGCAATCCTCAAAAAAAAGAGGCAAGTTCGCTGGTCATTGCAGGGCATATAAGGATACAAATTCTCTAGCTTTTAGTTAATATATTTTATATTTTAAAAATACCGAACTATATCGGCATGACACGATACGGTACCGAGAATGTATCAAGGTTTAAAATCTCGACCCGTGCCAAGGTTTCAGTCTCAGACCGGAACAATACGGTACGGTACGGTTTTGGTATTTTTTATTTATATATAGTCATTATTAGATAAATATATTTATTGTGTATAATTTAAAAATAAATTGCATATTGATTTTATATAAGTTCATTATTAAACAACTTAATATTGATAGAAAAAATAATTAAATATAGTTTTCTTTAAATAAAACTGATCTATCAATAACTCGAATTAAAACTGATACATTATAATATGTTATCGCATTAGTTCTTGTAACATTTTACTTAGGTAACTTTTATACTTCTCCAATGCTCAGAAATAATCATAATTATATAAATTAATACAAAGATGTTATTTTATATATAATAATTATATAAATTAACTATTTATTTATTTAAATAATTATTAAATTAAATAATATATATTTAAAATAGTAAACAATATTAGAATATCAATTAAACATTAAAACATCAAAAAAAAACTATAAAATAATTAAAAATATATATCAGAAAATATAAATTTGATTTATTAGAAGTTATTAGAATTTTTAGAATTTTTAAATAAAATTTAAAATAGCAAATAATTTCAAAATATCATTTAATAAATTTATTAATTTTTTAAAAATTTTAAATATATTTTTTTTATTTATTGAGATAATTAAATTAGGGTGTATAAAAACCTCTTTAAAATATCACACTTCAAGTGGGAATTGCTTGAATTATTTAATTTGTAATATTAATTTTGCACAGTAAACCTCCTCGCGTACATCCACTTGCAACGTCGGCACCCCGCAACTCCTCCGACGGCACCGGAGGCATCCGACTGCACCGGAGGCATCTGGCGGCACCGGAGGCGTCACGTGACGCTTCCTCCTACGCCAGAAGCCTCGCGTCATGACGCCTCTTGCGCCTCAAGCGCCCAGCGAAGCCTCTGCTCGAAATGAACCCGCATGATGTGCGGGTTTCGCTTAAAAACCGTCCGTGCCGCAACGACATTTCAAACCTTGGAATGTATCATTCCGATCTGGGACCAAAACCTCGTGCGACTTGAGATTTTAAATCATGATGTATTTTCTGAGTAGACCTCCGTAAATATGTTTTTGAAAATATTTGTTTATACCAACTTAACGAAAGGAGAATGTTCTCATTCCTCATCCATTGTGCTAAATGTAATTTCATTGGAAAGCAAGAGACAATACGGAATTAACCTAATAATAGAGAAAAGCTGTCATATCATTGAGAATAAACTAGGAGGTGGCATCATATCGTAACTAGAGCCATGTATTATCAAATTCAGGCCAACTTTATAGTGTTTGCAGTTACTCTTGCTTAGTTGATTTTTTATTAAATTAAAGGTTCTTATAAAAAGCCAAAGAGAAACAGTGTCATGGCTTATAGCTCTTTACTTAGGCTACGTTTGGTAGGCTGTAATGTAATCCAGCTTGTAATGTAATCAACTTTGTAATGTAATGTAATGTAAT
>JBAMIE010000063.1:2787925-2799804 GCA_037177295.1 Kaempferia parviflora
TAAACATACATTAGCGGCGAAACATATTATGTTAGCGACGAATAAAATCGTCGCTAAATAACTGTATTCTTGTAGTGTTTGACCAATAGAATATCCATAAAAATACATCTTCGAGCTCGTTGATTACCCCTCCCCCAAAAAAAAAGGTTTGTGGTAGGTGAGAGTGATATCTCAAGGTTCTAGCTATGCTCAAGATATAACGATGTTTTAGCTCAATGATACCATTTTATTGGGTATAAAATTAATAGTAGTTTCATATAGTATCTCATGTTGGTATAAAAAAATGCATTGAATAAAACTCACCCCCTCTATCTAGTCAAAATCTTTTAACATTTCTATTAAATTGAGTTTCAATAAACGCAAAGTAAGATTTTAGCAAAGATTGCGTCTCAAACTTATAACGCATAAGAAAAATTCATGTATACCTAAAAAAATCATCCACAATGGTTAAGAAATAATGATCTCCAAAATGAGAGGCAATTCGAAAAGGCCCTCAAATGCCACAATGTATTAATTCAAAAGATTCACTAGTAGAAATGGAACTCATACCAAAAGGTAATCTTATTTTCTTGGCTAAAGGACAAACATTACAAACTTTATTTGTACAAATAGAAGTTTGGCTAACCAATTGTGCAAGATGCTTCATATGGGGCAAAAGGCAAATATGCTCGCCCCCAGCGCCTCCGTCAACCCGTCCCAAGGTCAACACGGAGAAGGTAAATCACGGGTGGCTACTAGCCATAAGTGCAAATGGTCAAGACATGGGGGAGATATATGCTCGGGCGCGCTGAGATTCGACCTCTCTAGACCTCATGTACCAAGCTCTCATGTCTTAACCATCGTACCACCCCGAAGGGACGTGCAAGATACTTCATAGGTTGCATGGATGGATGACCTTGTCGTTTATGCCAAAGATCATGTTGTGAAGATGGATTATTGACTTTACAAATGGATGTATTTGATGATGTAGAATGAATGCAATAAAGGTCATTATGTTGCCTCCCCAAACCAATCATCTTCTTCGCTAACAAGTATGGTAACAGACAAAAATCAGGAGACAAAAGTGATCTAGCAATTTAAAGATTTTGTCATCTTACTAACAGATAATAAGTTGACATAAAAGGATGGAACACAGAGAACATCTATCATAGTAAGATCTAAACTAAGTTTTGTAGATCCAATTGAAGTAATTTGTGCTTTATTTCCATTAGGTATTTCAACAGATAAATATGAAGGATTTTTTGTGTCTAGCATGAAGGGCAAAAGGGAATAATTGAACCTATAACGTTTGTCTTTGGTTGAGTTTCACCATTATTTAAGAGAGCTAAGAGTTGTTTGATATTGTTCATGTGCGAAGTTAGAGTCTTTGACCAAGAATTATTTGCAAAAACATTCCTTCTTCCCTTTATTCTTCTTCTATCCCGGAGAGAAACCATGCAAGTAGTAGCATCTATCAATGGTATGATTATTCCTATTACAGTTACTGCAACATAACTTCATTTTACCTTTATTTGATGAATGATTCCCATAATGAGTTTTACATGTGTTTACCAGCATGAGTCTCTGTGTTACTCTTCATTTAAAATCATGGAATAAACTCTCTAATAGTAGGAAGAGACTGTATAAGAAGTGATGCAGAGGTAAGTAACGTGGCAAACCCTTGACTGGTCAATATAGAAGTCATGTGACAAGGTTAAGATTTAGTCAAACAGGGACCATGTGATGCACTTAGGACTTGTTCAATATAGCCTCCACGTGGCATATCAATAATCTTTGTTTGGTTGAGTCGAACTGATCCGATCCAGTTCCCAATCTCTCGAGTTACCGACTCATCGACATCTCGGCTTGCTAACTTGTCGAATGTTGACCTACAAACCTCCCAAGTACTTGGCATTCGACAGTTACTAACATTAAAGGATACAACGATTACAAATGACTCCTTTACTGAGATATTAATGGGTATTAATGAGGTCTACTCTCCCTACATAAGGTGATGGTAGGAGAGGAGGGGCTCTCTCTAACTCTACTTTTTGCATTTATCTTTAAAGGTAGATTCGCTACCTTAGTGGCCCGCTAATGTCAGCTCAACGGATATAGAGGGAGGTAAATACATGTACACAAGTATTAAACGCATTGTGGGGTAAACTCGAATCATCAGTTCCTAAGAATCGTCCTCTCACTATTACGCCAGAGATATCATGTGCCCACCGTCTATGATACACCCTGGGGAATGCACTTGTCTTTACATCATTGGAGTGGCTTCACTGGGGAATCCCAGCGAGCTCTTTGATGTTTGTTACTCGTCGCATGAATCGCTGTGCTACATGAAGAAATCTAGGAGAAGGTCTTAACGTCATCATTTTTTATGTCAAGGTGGATTTCCACCGTAGTGTTATCGTTGTGAGATTTTCAGACTGAACAAGAAGTATTTGACTACGAATAATAGAATAAGATTCATTCATACTCATAAGGAATTGCATTATCTGTTCTCTTTGTTCTCGTTCCAACAAATGCAAATTAGAAGAACATTATAAGAAGAAAGTTCATCCTACGAGCCTTTTAATTTAGTGAAATAGACTACAATAGACATAAAATCTCATTGTAGTGAGGTGATGTCTCTCTCGATTTGAAATATTCTAGGCACATTATTTTGAGAGAATCTTTTCTTCAAATCAATCCAAACTTCAACAACTGACTTGTAAGTACCCCAAATTAGTTTTGATGTAGTCAACCAAGTTAAGTTAGGTCATATTGTGTTTGACCTTACGTCTAAGTGTGCAGTAGCTTAAGAACAAAAGAAGTCGAGCGAAAGAGGCAACGGACGAAAATGATGACGCAGGAATCAAGTCAACAGGCTCGGCTCATCCGAGGGACGAAAAGCTGTG
Source organism: Kaempferia parviflora (assembly GCA_037177295.1). Lineage (NCBI taxonomy): Eukaryota > Viridiplantae > Streptophyta > Magnoliopsida > Zingiberales > Zingiberaceae > Kaempferia > Kaempferia parviflora. The sequence continues at coordinate 2,790,811 of JBAMIE010000063.1, forward strand.
GAAGAGTATACCGGTGGAGCGAGGATGTGGGCGACGGTCTGAGAATGAGAAGCCGAGGAGGAAGCATACTCGAGGAAAAGGACAGAAAATGAGTTCGGGTGAGTTCAATTTCGGATGTCCGAGATCACCCAAGCGACTAGAACAGAAGATGAAAAAGTCAACATAGAGTTGACTTTTCTAGTCGCCTCGATGAGCCTCATAGCGTGGATCAAGTTTCGGGTCCCTGTCAATAGGTCGTTGAAGAGTTGTTGCAGAGCAGATAAGAGGCAACCACGTGGGGCGGGGGCAGCCGAACCCGGTATGGCGCCCGGGAGGTACCACATCAACAAGGTGATAAGTTCGACCATAACACTATAAATAGAGATCTGAATCATCTAGTTTCAAACAACACACTTACTGTACTTCAAATTTCATTCTATTCTATTATTTTCGTACTGGTAACTATTGTACGAGGCTTCTCCACCCCCGACTCTGCTCAAAGAAGGAGTTCAACTAGTGAGCTTACTTTGCCTTGGATTAGCAATATTCTGATTGCAAACCAAGTAAATTTGGTTGTCTTATATTTCTTTTAATTTATTGCTATTATTTTTAATTAAGTGTGTACTTGCTTAATCCCAAAGATTGAGAAAGGATTATTTTTAATTTCAGGCAATCCCCTTTTGTCGACCTCCAAGGGACCAACAGACTCAACATAAATCACACTATTGGCAAGATCAGATTCAATAAAATTGAGGATCCATGATAAAACTATGTCATCACACCTTTTCCATGAGAAAAAAGTGTTGGTGATGGGAGCACCAGAATCTAATCTATGTTTTAATGTTGTCAAAAGTTCAAAGTTAAGTTATATTGTAAACTAATATATTTACCAAGTGTGTAGGTTGAAAGAATTGATGAGTTTAGAGAACTAAAATACCATGTTGAAGATCTAGTTAGGTTAGGAGGACCTAATAACGGGCAGAAAGCTCAGATAAGTCAGAGATGACCTAATATCTGGCAGGAAGTCCAGTTGTGTTAACAGGACATGACAATTAGCTGAAGTTTAGATAGGGCATCAGACATGAAGATATAGTGGGTCAAGAGATCAGACATTAAGTAAATCTGCTAATGGTAAGTGGAGGTAAGTCACTCGAGGACGAGTCTCAATGAGGACGAGTCCCAGTGGGACTATAGGCGCTAGTCCAACTTAGATTCATTTTGAAAATCTAAGTTAAAACCAAGACTAAATCATGGTCGTGTCAAACATGATCTAATTCATAAATTTTATTATACGTGCTAGCTAACTCAATGTTATAGATATTCTTTGAACTAATATGTTTTGCAGGAGTTAGATCAAAATTAAACCTTGGATGAACAATGCTCAAGGCACCTCAGCTGATTAGAGGGCCTGAACGAGGCATTAGAGGTGCCTCGGAGGATAGAGGCGCCTCCAGATAAATAAATTCCGTTGATGAAGTTTCAACAACTAGAGGTGCCCTGGGTTGATTTGGAGGCACCTTAGATGGGGATGGAGGTGCCCTGAGAGGATTGGAGGTGCCTCCAGGTGGATAAACAACAACGCTCATGGATTAAATCAGCTCGAATGGAAGTGTCCTAGGTCAGTGGAGGCGCCTCCAATGTAGTATAAAAGAAGTCCACGACCAGCACTCAAGATACAACTTTTATACAAGCTTTAAAGTTGATCCTGCTATGTCGTCTCACTATAACTGCTTGTTGCGAGTCTGCTATGTCCAACTACTGCAGCAAGAACTATATCGACCTTGAGTCTTGATCTTCAATCCCAATAATAGTTAGTAAAAGTTTTTTTTAATTATTACTGTTGTTGCATAGGAAAGTATAGTGTGTTATATTTTTCTCATTTATGTACTCGACTTCTCTGTCTGAAGGTTCTTCGGAAGAGATTTTAGTGGATTATCCAATTGATATGGTTAAAGGGATCATGGGTAATTGGAGTATGAATCGTTGAAAGTTTCGAACCAAGTAAAAAAAATAAAAGTGTCTTTGCTTTTTGTTGTGCTCTTTCTGTTAAGTTTTTTTATTATACAAAAAGTTTCATAGTCAATATTGGTTTCTTGATGTTTTCTTCAATAAAATCTATTTTATTTTTAATACTGAGAACTATACTCATTGACGACTCTAAGTGCCATTGTCACCATTCAAATGTTTAGTGACTGAAACAATTCTAGGATGATCCGAGTGTTGAAGATGAAATGGATCAGAAATGTCAACAACATTTTCTCCAACTTTGTTTAATGAAGAAGAAGTTGAATCCATCATATTATATAAATAAGCTTCTAAGAAACAAATTACTTTGACACCATGTAAAAATGAATTTAGAGAAACTGGGAAATAATAGAAATGTGAAAAAAAAAAATTCTCAATTAATCTCGTATAAAACCTTTTACATATGTATATATACAAGTTGACTAAAAAGAAAAAAGATAATAAATATTTGACATTTATTACAGCAAGATGAATAGAAAAAATAATAAGATGATAATCTTTTCCGAATAACATATTTCTACATATTCCAATATCTTTCTAAAATAGTATATTTCAATGGAGGCGAACTAATCAAAAAATTAGTATCTCTTCTTGTAGTATTTATATTTATTTTTTAACCCTATATATTAATTTTTAAAATAATTTAATTACTTTATTAATTTTAGATGTATCCTACCCCTCTTTAATTTGAGTTATATTATTGCATTAATTATATTTTTAAAGAGCATTATTAAATTATAAAACATTGATTTTTAAAATTTAATTAATAAATTAAAATAGCTGACATAATTAGTCAAACTTGATTAGCAACTATATAAATCAAGAGTTTTATAGTGCCCAGCTGGGCAATGATATAACCGTAGGCACCTTCTAATTTTCTAAGTATATAAGGATTGAGTCTCAGTTTTAGTAAATTAATGAATGATTTTTTTTAATGTGAGGTTGATCTAAGAATGATAGGCTGATGGGTTGCTCGATGCGAGTACTTTTCGATTATCCTGATGATCGATAAAAAACTTCCATAGAGTTGAGCCGGTCACCTACTCACCTCCAGAATTAGTAAGCTGGGTATATGATGCAAAAGAGTTATATTGGATAAGCATCATTATATTTTAACTAATTCCAATCTAACTCTATAAACTCAAACCAAATAATAGCTTAATCAATTCTCGAATCCAAAATAAATTATTCCATTTAAAACTAATTGATCCTTGATCTCATCCTCCGCATATAAAGCATTTTAGAACATAATATAATTACTAGGGATAAGGTTGATTATTGTTCTTGAACTTCTTATTCGGTTTTCCTTTATCGTCCAATTAGGCTAGTGCATGTTTCCCGATTAGATCAAATTAAGATACTTTCGACAAGGAATAACTACCTAAACCATATTTTAAAACACATATTCTCATGATTTTGTCATATTTTAACTCTCCAACTTAATCAATTATACATTAGAAATCACTACCGGAGTTTTTAATTTGTTCATAAGATAGCATCAAGCATTCAATTTAAGATTACTTATCACTATACCAACTACCTACCGAAAGCATTCCCATAATTTTATATGAAGAATACAAAGTAGTCACTAACTAATCCATCTTCAACCCCATAATCTAAACTAGTGAGGGATTAATTAATGATGCACAGTCACTTAATAATCTTCAAACTTCTCTCCCTATCTCATAATTATAATCAAACCCATGTTTATTTTATTTTTTAAAATAAAATAATATAATGTTGAAAATTTTATTGAAAATCTAGACCTTTTACTAATTAACTCTCAATTAATTTAGTAAAACATAAAAGTAAATTACATTAATATCCTTTTTATCCACCGAAAATAATTTTAAGATTTATTAATTTCAATCAGGAACTTAGAGTTCGAGACTCAGCTGCGTGTATTATTGAAAATTTTTCTCATTAATCAATCATTGATCTAGAGTTTAAAACTCAGCTGTGGCGTATTATTGGGAATTTTTCTCACTAACCAATCAGGTATCTAAAGTTTGAGACTCAGTTGCGGCGTATTATTGAAAATTTTTTTCATTAATATATATTCATATATTATATTAAGGCTCATTTGCAATTTTCTCTGATTATTTTTATATAAAAAATATATACTATCATGTGGCAAAAGGTGAATCGCTCGTCCCCAGCGCCCCCGTCGACCCGTCCCAGAGCCAACACGGAGGAGATAAACCACGGGTGACTACTAGCCATAAGTGCAAATGATCAAGACATGGGGGAGGTATATAAAAATATATACTATCATGGTTCTCTTTAGTCTCACATCTTATGATTGATAACACCGTGAGCAGAGAAACTTCTATAAATACCTAATTGGGTCAGCGACGATCAAGTGTAGTATCTATTATTATCAGTTTAATATCTGATATAAAAAATTAAATTAAGTTTTTACGAGGGAGAGTCCGTTATACTAGCTTGCTGCTAGGGTTCTCAAGTGTCACCCTTACGTTGCACTATTGCATGAGCTTGGTACACTCTTAAGAAGTCTAATTTATAGTTCTCATATACTAATTTATACGTATTCATACATTACATTATACATGCAACGTATGTGCATAATAACTAGTGTTATAAAAAATTTAAACTAAACAAGTATTTTTCATAAACACATCAATATATGATAAAAATTTACATTTAAAAAAATACTTGATTATTTTTTATATTATTTTACCCTCAATTGAAGTTGGACTTCATTTATTTTCATCCCTAATTTTTTGTTGTCAATATTTGTTAGCCACTAAGAATTTTATGGACTGTTGTAAACCAATTGCAGTTTTAAACTGGGTCTTAGTGCAAAAGTGTGCTTAAAGGTAAAATTTTAATGGGCTACATGCTAAATTTACAAGATTTCTTTACCGGATCGTATGGTGGGTCAAGACAGGAGACACCGAACTTCGACGCGCTGTACACGAACGCCTGCCACGTGTTGATGCTTTGCGTCACAGAGAAGCTAGAAAAAAATCTCGTGCGGTTCCGAAAAGGGAAAAATTATTTTTGCAAATAAACCATCTGACAAAGAGAAATTACACCTAGAAACTTGTTGTGTGTTAAGTGGTGAGTGGTCGCCCCATTCAGCAAGGGAATCTTTTATATGTCCCCTTTTGAGATCTACATAATTACAAAACGAGGACTTATTACTTGTACGGACTTGAAAATTGCAAAATTAGGAAAGTGGCGAAGGTTCGGTATCTCCGTCTGATTCCTTCTTCGTGTCCCCTTTTTCTCCAAAATCGGGATTTGGGGGGTTGAAAGACGATTTCTGCGTTTGTTTGAGGTAATTTCCTTTCCTTTTCTTCGATTTACTTTATCGCCTTTCAGTTTTGTATATGCTTTCCTCCCTAATAATCAGGAAATTTACGAATAAAAAAAATTCACCCTTCCTTCTTGATTGATACAAAGATTTGGTATTTTTCGTTATTGATCAAGGAATAAGCGTACCTAGTGATTTCTTCCAATTTTTTTTTTCACCGGAGCATCGATGATCTGGTTTTGATAGATGACTTTACGAGATTTGAATTTTGCGCACTAGATTATTTGATCAGACCTGTTGTCCCTGAAGACGTATTTGTCTCAGTTGCTGTAGTACTGATGATCAATAGCTCGAGGGAAGGAATCTCTAGCTTCTCGTGTTTGTGTTATCTTCCTTTGTAATTTTCAACCGGTTGCAATTTTGTTGAACCGATTGAGACGAGTGAAACTAGTATATCAGTTTTGTTGCTTTGTATATAGGACTATAAAATTTCTTTAGTTTTTGTGGCGATGTACCTCATTTCATGTGGCCAACTGAAAGAATATTAGATAAAGCTTTAGGTTTGCGTTATGGATATGGAGTCTATTTATTTTATGTTCTAATGACGTTTTGCATTCGAAATAAAAGGTTTAAAATGGGTAGAGAATACTAGAAATTATGGGTGAAGTAAGAATGACTTTCACGACTTCAATGCTGTCTGATTGTAAAGTCAATTATTACTTTTCAAACTTTTGGTTTTATTTTCTAAATTTGAATTCGACTATCTGAAGATAGGATGGTCTATTTGAAGATGTATTTTTCACAAACTGTTTGACTAGTGCTTTATAGATGCTGATGTTTAGACATGAATTCTATCTTTGGTATAGCACCAACTATCAGCGCATGCATTTTTTTTTTGCACGTGTGATCCATCAATAGCTGTATGACATGTTAGATATGATTGTCCACATTCTCCAACTCTTGTTTAAGCCTTCTTTTAGAGTTTAACATCGTTGGTGCATGCTGTTGATATCTTGAATTCAATTTATAATTCGTCATTGGCCTCTGCAGTTCTGTGTAATATTCATGATGTTTTAGTGGCTTGGTGCCCCTTCTCTGTCCTAGGTTTTTATTTTGGTATAGTGTAAGTCAGCCTACTCCATCTATTCTACCCTGATTCTTTTATATCTGAGGTAAGGTTTTCTTATATCCATTTTCTCCCCCTCTCCTACTATAGCCCTATCTATATTGAAAACTGTTAGTTTAGCTGCCATGGTTATTTTCCCCTCAAATCTGGTAAACGTGCTATGCCATATAATTCTGCATTTTTTTTCCAGCTGGGTTTTTGTGGATTGAGTGCCTGCAAGTAGACAATGTAGCTAACCATCTTACTAAAGTTGAAATTTCTATGATATACTTAATTATCATTCCATTTATTTGTCATTCACTCATTGAAAAAAGCATGCTTTAGTTCCTTGTAAAAGAGGTTTGTATTACGTAACTTGTTCATGACTTATTTTCATTTCAATTGCTGATTCATAAACATGTGATGTTTTCTATTCCTCCGCCTTTTATTTAGCATATGTCTATTTACAGGATGTTGGTTGGTGAGTTGGTCCTTCAAGCAAGTGACGAATTTGGCATCATAGAAACATAAGAAATTTCAGAGTATAGTTTGCTGCCATATTTCTTATCGCAAAATTTGATGAAAAAGATGGGAGAGACCTCTACCGTTTCTCTTGACCAGGGAATGATAAATGGAGGTTTCAGGGTGGAAGATGAATCACACCGATTGTACATGTCAAGTTGGTACTTTAGTAAGGAAGAGATTGAAAAAAACTCCCCTTCAAGGAAAGATGGGATTGATTTTATCAAGGAATCAAAACTTCGGATGTTTTACTGTTCATTCCTTAAGGAAATTGGCTTCAGGCTTGGATTGTATGTATTTTTTTTCCTATTTCCTAGTCTGTTATAAATATTAACTCTTCCTCATTATCCATCATGGTTTTCTTACATGCTTACTGCATTTGTGAAGACACGGTTTATACGCATGCATGCACAAAACAATTTATTGTGGTGTCTCTTGCTTCATTGTACTGACTACTGAGTGTTAACAATTAAGATCGTTCAAGATATCAGAGTACTTTTACCATGAAATGCTTCTTGTTTTAATGAGTTTACCAAGTCTTAACCATAGTTAAGCCACAATCTTCTTGGATAAAGAATTGTCTTATTAATTAGACCCAACCACTCACTCCAGATGCTTAACTCGTAAGTTATTGGTAGTTGCATTATCTAAGCCTTTTTATGAACGAGCCTTATTAGTCCATAATTTCTTAGTGGGCTTGTATCACAATCATCATCAATTCAAAATTGTACTCGTCAAGGTGAAATGTCGAACTTATAGTGACACTAGATGAGTTTTCTTCTTTCAAGGAATCTACCAAGAAGAGAGAGGGAAGATAACTATGGAGGAATCCATCTTCAAAAGGATTAAGAAGAAACCCATCTTACTTAAGAGACACAAAACTAATCTTCAAACGAAATTAGAATCTAATTTATTACATTGAAAGTATCATGATTCGAAAGATCTACAATGAGACTTCTGTAGACTAGATAAATTTGGAGGGTAAGTACAAGAGTAAATGGTCTCACAGAATTTATGTCTATCCATCTCAAGAACCCATGTTCACATATTAAAATCCCCAAGTATCAAAATAAACATTCTCGCATGCTTGCAGTCTCTTTCATGTCTCATTTTATTGTTTGACTATCATGAAGTAGCTTAAGCATTCTATTAGAGGCGTTGCTCCAGGTCTCATGCTGACTTCTAAAATCAGATAGGTTGAAGTAGTTTAAGTGTGTTATTAGATGGGTTGCTCTAGTTCCTATTTTGACTCTGGCAGTTGGATGAAGAATCTAGTGTTAGAAGGTCAAATGGTCGTAAAGTCTAGAAGTCATATAGCTAATCCCTGCGTCATTCTCTCCCGTTAAAAAGAACTCATCTTTAAGATTGCATCTTTATTCCATAATAAGTTTGACACTCTTAAAAAAATGGCATCTTGAATCAATAATTATTGAAAAAGGTCATCTTAGCTTTCTAAATGCCATCAAATTAAGGATCATTTTGATAAAGTTTTCTGAATCCTTCTATAGGGGGAATTATTCCAACACACAACCTAAGTAACTTAGGTAGTAAGTACACTTCTACTTGTATATATATTATTAATCAAATTAAGGATATTACAGGTACACCCATATGATACACATTTACAGATTAGTTCATAGCATGTATAAATAGAGGGGGGCTACCTATGGTTGTTCATTGGAATAGTTCTTACAACTTTAAATCTCACCATTTTCACTTGCATATTAGCAAACAAAGAATGTCTTTACCAAGATCATTGGCCACTTGATTTAAACACCTTCTTAGTGCTTAATGACAAAAGTATAAACTTAATATAACATTTTTAAATATTTACTTAAGTGGTTTATAATAAAATTGAAATGTTGTACTCAATACAATGTATAAGCTGTTAGGACCTGTGCCGCCTGCTAGAGGAGGGGTGAATATGCCGGCACCCCAAAACGTTCGTCTTCCTACACTTGTTAGCGTACACAGCGGAATATAAAACAAAACTAACAAAAAGGAAAGACAAACCGATGTAACGTGGTTCGGAGATTAGGGCTCCTACTCCACGGTTGTCCGTAAGGTGGACGATCCCGATCCG
>JBAMIE010000063.1:2834390-2857266 GCA_037177295.1 Kaempferia parviflora
AAATGATAAACAGATGTAGTTCATAAGACTATAAAGCAAACACTGTGTATTTCAAGCACCTCCATTCCTAGTTTGATACAATAACAAATTGGTACTTTGTGTAAAATAACCACGGAAATCATAATTTCAATGAAACATACTTTAAGATATTCATGATATATGACAAAGGACAATTGTAGATTCCTCAGAGCGTGCAAGATTTTTAGCAAGCCTAAAATTGTGTTCAACTCAATAATGTTTATAGTTTAAGTTCTTGGTATTGCAATAAGTAGCAGCTACCAGAATTGTTAAGATAAAAGCTATGAGAAAGTGGAGCTCTAAATCCAAAACACATAAGAATACTTTGGATAAGGATCCAATCAAAGAAGATAACTCGTTGAGATTTCAGAATATCCACAAGAGACACGATTTCAAAATTGCAAGCAAGAAGGGAAGGGTTTATAAATGAGAAAAAATCCATCAGTTTGATGGATTTGCAGCTGCATTAGAAAAATCAGTTAACAAATTCCATAATAAGGCAGCGCCACTGCTAAAATATTTGAAGGGAAAAAAGTACCGAAAGCAAACTCCAACAATCTGCTATATCTATCCCTGCCCAAAGAAAAGACTAAACATTCAGTTCACATCTATATGTGCCTCAATAGAGCCCTCCGACTAAGTAAAATATTAATCAACTCAAGCAGCATCAGCATGGTGCATGTACTCGTTCTCTGTTTTATCAGATTTTGTTCCTAATAATTTGCTACAAAGTGATGCTTTGGATGGATCTGGCAGAGATGAACTTTAAGCTGGAGGTGGAAGTGAAGTCGAGCAGAGACGGCAAAAAAATCCAAGAAATACAGTGCAGTATCAAAGAACCACCATTGCTAGAGATATGACTTGGATCACAAATATCAAAGTGAATTAGAGCAAAGAGAGGCATGAGTATTAGAAGAAAAAAATGCACAATGATCATTGCAAGTTCGCATGTTTCGCACTGATAATGATAAGTGAAAGCAAAAGACTAACAAACTCCTTTATTTTAGACAATGAATATGTTTGTGACGGCCACCGCACCCTCCATATCAATAAACTCATCAGTAGCAAGACTGCTTCGATGGGGTTGGGTAGGCCATAGATACAGATGCGGGGGAAGCACGAAGCACTAAAGCCAAGGAATTCAACAGAGATGATATTGTAGCAATCACAAGTGTGATCAAACAATATTGTATAAATCATCAAGGCTAGAAAAGTTTTCAGTTGTTTGAAACTCTTCGTCTTATAGGATCCAAGGTGATAGGAAGATATATAGCAAGCTCATCCTACTTGAGATGAACAACCATCAGGTCATAATTTTTTTTTAAAAAAAAATACCTAGATACATGATATATGCAAGAAAATATTTGCTAAGAAAAGTACATGTGCTGTAAAACATCTCATATCTCTTCTAAGGTAGAGTGGAATATTAGTGGAGTTGCTATAAATTCATATTGTTCATACATAATGTATATACTAAGTCTTCCCATTCTTCCATATGAAGCTGAAGATATGAGATGGATATACTTCTAATGAGAACAAAAAAAAAAATCTCAAATGGCTGAGCTTAGAGGAGATAATTGGAATTATTTGTCTTGATATCGGTTCTGATGGCCCTAATAGAGTTCATTGGTAGGGGAGAATACCATAAAGCGGCGGAGACAAAATAAATAGATAAAAAGATTAACGGTCAGTGGTTTTAAATGTGCATAAGAAACAAGAAGAAAAATAGGAAGAAGAACAAAGGAGTAGCGTTAATGTTTAGGATCAATGACACATTAAAAATTTGATTAATAAATATTAAAATAAGAGGGATTTAATTTGAACATAGAAACAATTTATATACAGTTGACTCATTGGTTGGGAAGTTATTCCAGAGCAATAGTAGGTAAGCATTGGTCTCCTGATTTTTGTCATTATGATCTCAGGAACGGGGCTAAGGGGATCGTGAAAGGGAATCCACAGCCAAGGTTCCCCATAACCAGAAAATTACAACAGATTACTAGGACTGGCAATCACAATAAAACAAAGTTTAAAATATCCTTCCATGCTGAAATTTTAGTCCTGGGATGGGATAGTACAATTTTAACACTATATTATGCCAACACCCAAAATGCTTTGGCATGTACCAAAGGATGTCAAGATGAATTTAGATGAGTCTTCCTCCAAACTTTTTCCCTTTGTTTTTCTACTTATAACCAATAAAATTATAACAATTAGATAATCAGGCCGTTGTACAGCATGGTTTAGCAAGCTTATGAGGCCAGTGAACATGCAGCTAGGCCAGAAATAACAGTAAAAACACGTACATGCGCAGATTGTGTATAGTACATGCAGCATTTATTGTCTTAATCTTTCATTACTGATCTAGATAATACTAATTATCGGGTTTTAAAAAATATAATATCTAAAGAAATATAGTAGATGAGAAGATGAATGGTTTAATACTATGACTTAGAATCAACTCCATGAAAATATTAATATCAACAAATGAGAATGAAACCCATAGGCTAAGATAACATGACACAAAACAAAGGATGGTTAATTGATTTTTAGGAAAGATAAGCTTGTGGTGAAATTTTGTTGCAAAAGCTACATATACTAATAAGTTTGCATAACTACTGAGTTCTAGACTCATTTAACCAAAAATGAAACTAATAAACCACAACCTGATTTACAAAAAGAGAGCATGGCAATTGCTTCAATGAAGATTATAGTAATGATGTATTTGGCAAATAGATTAAGAAAATTAGCACTTCAAATAACAATTATTGAAGCTTTATTGTACAGGCACTACATGTTCTACTTAGTGGTAACCGATAATGGCTCTGGGTCTAACTTTGTATCTTTAAAAATCATGGTATGTGGTAGACGTAAACCAGCTTTCGTGAATTGTTTAATTAAGTTCTTTTACAACCAATTAAATTGTAGGTTTTAAATAATATAAAATTAATTAAATATTTTTAACTACATACTGAGTATGAACTGCAAAACACAAATCTATTAAATAATCAACTAATTGCATGTTAACTGCATATGCTTTCCAAAGCATTGATTACTTGAGAAATGTGTATTTTAGTTAACACAAACTAAGAACCAATGATCAATAAAAAGTGGGAAAAAAAAAAAATCAAAATTCATTATATGAAATATTGCATTATAAACAACATATATGATAATATCATATAATAATTATAGTTTTGAGCACAATTGATGAACTATTAATTAAGATTTTTAATATGTTGAAGGGACTATTCCAAATTTGAGTTCTGACAGTGAAAATTAAGATCAAGTTTATGGACAGTCTAATTGCTATACCATATTAATTCCCACAATGATCAAATACAACTTAATCATAAAAAGTATAGATATAGAGTATTCAAATACACCAATACATGACTCAAAACATCATAAAAACAGTAGAAACATTAAATAGCACTTGTTAGTACACTGCCATACGAGCTTAATCTGAAGAAGAAGCAAGTGAACAAAAAATTATATGCAATAGGTGAAAGGACCATCTTAGGGTGCATTGTCTCGCACAAAAGGCTACAAGCTTTGATGATATAACCTGAGTGTCTAAGCCCCATAAACCATGTTAAGACTAATAATACAAAAAACAACACTCAAGTTATATCGAAGGATCTCCACAGGACACAAATTAATCTACATTAGAGAAGCAATGATCCATTGCAAAGGCAATGATTCATAAACCTATCCATCAAAATCTTTACCTGATAGTCACAAACTTGTTAGTGCCATGCTTCGCCCAGAATGTCCTCAAGTCAATCGGATTAGAAAGGTTATAACCTTCTCCCGCTAGCTTTTCCAGTACCTTCTTAAATGCACCCTGGCTCATCTTTCTACCTGCAATGCGTGCCCCTCTTCTCTTGGTGCTCATTGGAAGGGGATACATAGAAATGCTAGTTGTGCAGCATGCTGATTGCCATCCTCCAATACCCCACTTGTAACAGGGTTGTTGCTTTCCTGTACAAGTGCACACTGGAGTTGGAATTCCTGAGATATCAAAATCAATCCCATTAATGACCATGCTTGTGCTCTTCTTCCCAGCCTTTCCATGTGAAATGGAGCCATTAGCAACTCCATCTCTTGGTGCTGCGGCTTTCTTGGGTTTCTTTGGCTTTGGTGATTTCTGTGGACGCCCCCTAGATCTCTTCTTCAAAGAAGGCTCATTTCCCTCTACTGTCACCTCTTTCACCAAAGCCTTCTCCTCCTTGGGTTGTGGCTCCAAGTGTTGAAACATCTGCACATTGTTCATTATGGTAGGATCAGGGAGGACACTATAACTGGTGTGCTGCTGATGGTTTGTTGTCAAAAAAGGGAAGTTCTTGCTGTTGTCATTGTTATAGTGTATCCATCCTTCTCTCACATATTCATTCTTTACATTGTCATTACTATGGTGAAACCATCCATCTCGCACAAAGTCCATTGGAAGTGATGGCTCTGGAAGATTGCAATGCCTGTGAATGAACCCACTACTTGATACAACTGGCTTCACATCCCGCTCCACCAGAGAAGGCATGAGCCGCAACCCAAGGTTCTCCTTTGATGGTGGGTCGTAGTAGCCCCAATTCCGGATGCCTAATCCCCCATCGTCATCCATGGAAGCCTATATTCTGATTTAGCAATCACTGTAAAAAAATCGCAGCTTTTATGCTGATATCGACCAACACTCAAACACATTGCATCATCTCACCAATGCCCAATGCCAAAATCCCTTTCACGAAAAAAAACGACAACAAATGCATGAGAGATGCAAATAAAACTGCAAAATAAGCAAAAATATGTTTTTATATTAAAAAAAACTGCAAAGGCAGCATCCCCGAAGAAACCCTGGGGACAAAAGCCGATCGCCAAGCAACAAATAAACCAACAGCAGAATGAAATCCCAACAAATCCCTGCAGCCTGCATTCGCAGTAAAACTTGAACTCCCAGGTCCCAAGATGAGACATTTACAACGCATATGCTAAAAACAAGGTAAAATCTCGCAGAAAAACACACGACGAAAAGGGAAAAAAAAAAAAAAAACTGGCGCTGCGGTTTCAGAAACAAAGAAAACTTCCTCACTGGCAGAGCAAGGCAGGGAGGAGAAGAGGGCACCGAAATTTACCTGAGAACTGAGACGATGGCGAAAAGGGAAGCGAGTCTAGGGTTCACCGGCGCGTGAGGTGAAAAGGGAGAATAGAAAAATAAGGGGGCAAAATACACTTTCGATTAATGCGGCAAGCGCAAATGTTTTTATCTGACAAGAAATGTTTGCTTGCTCATAAATGCAACTCTTTTATTTTGCATCCATAAAGATTAAATAATAATTACTCTGTTTTGAGAAACCAACTTGGTCTCGTTTATTCCATCCTTCTTTCCCCCAAAATCCATTCAAGTTTATTTTCCTCTGTTTTGCTTTCAACACATGTGGATGGCTCTAAATGAATGAATTATTGATCAATAAGTTTGATATCTAATTTGATGAGAGCATTTTTATTTGCCTAATACAAAATAAATAAATTTTAAATGCCAATGAATTTTATTTCAACATTCATTGACATAAAAAATATTTATTATATTTTATTACAATGGATAGTGTTGTTTCAAAAACAACTATTGTAATGATCATCAAAAGATTTACAAATAATTTTTTATTCACTATCTTTAGAAATGATCTCACACCTAATTATACTAGTATTATCTAAAAATGCTCCTAACCTTACCTCTTCTATGTTTGTAGTCTTAGATACGTCTCTCGTTTCAACACTTGCCGCCACTTCTTATAGGAGGAAGGTTAAGGGTTAGAATGAGATTGAGTTAGTTGATTGTGTTTGCCTTATACTAAAGTAGATAGTATTTTCTTAAGAGTCATTGACCTACCAATCCTCTGAGCATTGGTGCACATGGATCTTGATAACAAAGACTAGAAGCACATGATCTGGTATATCAACTTGCTTGATTTGCTTTCAAGCAAGGGGAAAAAAGTGAATGCAGGATGCTGAGCAACACAATGATCGAAACTATAGTTTAGGTATGATAAATTGTAGGAGTAGGATAACTTGCTAAGTTGTGTTTCCTTGTGCTGATTCTATTTTACATTAGCACACCAAGAGGCATGTAATCTAGTAGCAAATTAACTACATGTAGTCTTGAAAGGATAATTATGACATCCATATCCAAATAAGACAATGACAGTTCAATTATAACTTAAATATCCAAAATAAAACAGCTAATTTACACATCCACCAACTGCAAAGCTAACCGAGCCTTCCAACCGGCCGAGCATAGAGAATGCAGTAGAAGCTATTCATGAACCAATAGCTGAGAGGCTAGCTTTACGTGTTCAAACTGCTGGATCATCAAGTGCTGCAGTTGTTAAATTGTTTATTTTTGGATAAGCAGCCTTCTCATCCAGCTGATTCTGAGTCCATATCAACATCTTCAGCAAGCTAGGAAGCTTTGGATCTGCCAAAACAATAGGAAGACTTGTTCAGGTCAAGTCAGAAATTTTATAGCACTGAGAAGGAATTCAAATTATTGTTTTGGTGATTATATGATTGAATTTGCTAGAACCAGCATCAATCTACACTTTTGATCAACCTTCTGTTAAAAATATTCCTTAATAGAGTTCCCCGGGGGGCATTAGCATTTTCTTGGGCATTTTTGAAAAAAAGAAAATCTGAATCTAAAATAAGTACATCTAGAGCCTCCATCATATCATAAAGTATAAGATTTTGGCTCATAAATTTGAATTGACTAGTTGTTAGTATATTTGCGCAGACCTTTATTTCATAGGAAGGAGTTGTAAAGCTGGAAGTTAAATAAATACAACCAACCTTTCTCATGACTTTGGCTTGTTAGTATGGCAGCATTAAGCTCACTTGCAGTTTTCAAGCGTTGTGACACATCTAGAAGGTCACCATAAGGACAATTTTTCACATCTTCAAACGCCAAGAGAGCAACTGTCTTCTCCAACTCCTCGAGAAAACTTTGCTACCAAAACCAAAATAAAGTTTAATTAGCATATACCTTTCTTCTATAATCACAGCCAGCAAATAACAGGAAACAAAATTCATTCAAGATTTCACATAATAAAGCATAGATATACTTCTAGCCAAACAAGAGAACAATGGAGCAAACTGAGCAAAGTTCAGAGGAATGAATTACAGCAAAATTTCCTATATGAGATGGCCAAATGCAAATAAAAAGGAACAATCTAAGCTCCTTCTGAACAAGTTCATGTAAGGTCAAATGTAAGAACGATAATATATACTCCATGAAGGTGACAATGGGAACACGAGGATCTTCAATGATGATAGTATTTTTATATAAGACTGAAACAAGCATACATTTTCTTCTCCTCTTGGAGCCAGCTCCTCCTGTGCAAACTCTAGAGCCTCTTCTATCTTTCCACTGCGAATCAACTCAATCAATCTCTGTTGCTGCAGATGGAAATACAGTTGAGGATTGGTATCTAGAATCTGCAAAATGAAACATGCTAAGTCAGGAACAAGGAAACAAATTCCTTATACAGTCTACTAAATGATTTTGAGTTGACATAATAAGTATGCATTCACGGCGAAAGAAGGAGCAAAGTAACTTGTAAATACATAATGAAATAGTTTCCAAATAATTATACATTCTTGTTAAAATAAGGTAGAAGCAAAAATCATTTATCCTTCCCTAGTAGCCTACTTAAGCTGTGATGTAAATACACCAATATGAACTAATTTTGACTGCATCCCTAGATTGAACGGACCGCTTGAGCTTCACACATGAGGAATGAACAACAAATCTCATGCTAATCTTTAAAGTGCCAAAGACTCAAAAAAACAGTAATCCTGCTTGCACTGAACTTAATATTATCTTTGATAATGTTAAGTAAAATGAGAGAATTAAAGCAATGATATCTGCTCCCAATCTCTGTGACAAGCCCTAGTTTATTACTTAATAATACATATGCCAAATAAAGCATTGGTAGGAATTTTAGATTCACCTTTGATAGAAAATATACTTAAATATAACAACAATAAAAACTAGTAGTGAAACCCAACTATTTGAGGTCTATCATACTGAACCTTTTTCTTCTAAGGAACTTTATGTGAGATTATATCAGCAGTAATAGCTAGATCACTTTCATCATGTGTTTACTTGGATGGAAACAAGAGAGAAAAGAAAAAAAAATGAAATCAAGTGATTGATTTCTCTTGTTATGAGGGAAAGAGAAAAATTAAGTTGAGCGGCAATGAAATGTACATCTCAAAAACACAAAAAATAAATAAACAAGCGTATTTCTCATTTTCAATTCTAAGCAAACAAGATAAATGAAATAGTGATAGTTTTATTTGGTGTCTCAATCCCTTGAACTTTCAATTATAATCAATTCAATTAATCTAATGGTAGAATTGTTGGTCAAGTTGGAAAGGACTAGAAACTTAGTTTTCATAGCGTGAACAACAAAAATGTTGGTTTGTATAACACTTAATTGATAAGTATATCCACCCCAGCGCAAGAAGTTCCATCAAAAATTTATGGTTATAATACATCTATAAACAACAGCCCAATGCACGAAACTCCTGCTAGTGCAGGGTCCGGAGAAAGGTTGGACCACATTGGGTCTATTGTACGACACCTTATCTTGCATTTTGCAAGAGACCATTTCTGCGACTTAAACATGTGACCTTAAGGTTATATGGCAACATGCTCCAAGGCTCCCCTTTGGTTATAACACATCTATGAAAGAAGAAAACTATTTAGGGTTCCATGTGAATCGAAAGGTATATGATTTACCCTGATTAGCTATCAAGGGTGACAACTCCTAGGATATAGATTAGGACTACCAGCACACCAAAGATCCATTTTTCAGAAAATTCAAATTTTACCTTCGTAGGATAATCCCAATAGCTGTCAAAATTAATAACATAAATGCTCTATACAAAAAATCAGTTAAACATTGGTCCACAGAACAAACACCTAAACGAGGTACGATGACAGAATTTAAGCTTTACCGTAGGATTCAAATCATTAACTTTCTCGATAGCATCCTCCACATTGCCAGATTGCAGAGCCTGCTTCACAGCCATGCGATCAGTTATTGTGGCGAGGTCGACGTCAGCTAATCACTCATAAGGAAAAATAAAGCAGAAACACACGATTGACAATTACGAACGGAACAAGCAAAGGAAAGCCCAGAACAGACACAAAAACCAAATAGGCAAAAGAACAATTTTTTTAAGTAAAAGTGACAGGATACGCTCGGTGCCGGATTCAATGCGGAACTTCTCGGCGGCGTCCACATAGCCTTCCGTGACGAAAAAGTTCATGACGAGTTTATTCATGTCCTCCTTCGTGATCTTCACATCCTTGAGCTTCCTCTCCCATTCATCCCTCGTAATCACCTTCTTCGCCATCGGCTGCGAGCGAAGAAGACGGATTGAGTCAGAGAGGGGAAGAAACCCTAATCGGATTCTGGAATGGAGATGAAGAGGAAGATTACTGGCACTTCGATAAGGTAAAGCGGGAAGGAAGGTAGTAGAACATGAGATCGCCGGATTACCACGGTGCAGTTGATCCAATCGGCAGCGGCAGAGGAAGCGGCGGCGACGGCGGCGGCGGCGGCGGTCGGCCTCCAGGATTACAGATCTATTGTAAATAAAGCGGGGCCTTTTAAAATAAATTTAAATAATTTATGAATAGATTTATTTATTAATTTGTTCAAATAAATTTAATATTTTTTAAAATAAATCAGAATAATTTATGAATCAATTTATTTACTTAAGCATTTAGTTACAAATTTCCTTTTTTATTTTTTAAATTAAGAATGCTCACTTAACATGATTTCTTTTAATTAAGCACAAAGACCTTCAAGCCATTCCTAAGTTGATTCTACGGATATAGAAAAAGATAAATATAGGTACATAAATGTGAAGACATATAACCTGGACTATTACAAATAGTGATTATTAGAAGAAATTTTAAAACAAAAAATATGTAACCGTCACATGTCCCTAGAGTCAATTTCAATGTTATCGAGGAACATAAATATAGGTACACAAGTGTGAAGGCATGGAGCCGGGACACACTGTCCAGTTCATATACACTTACTATACGTCTTTCATATGTGCTAAACCCCGGAGACAAAGATATCTTTAACACAAGCAACGACTAAAAGAAATATATAATACTCTGGGTACGAATGAGCATACATATACTTAGGGCTGAGCAGCGAACCGATATTTTATCGGTTAATTCGATTTTCGATCGAATTAATCAAAATTTTAAAATTTTATTCGGTTTTAATAAAAATAAGATTTAAATTAATTAATTATATTTTTAATAAAAAAATTAAATTAATATTCTTATTCAATTTAACTGAATTATAAAATTTAAAATCAAAATCGAACTAAATTAATCTGAATTGATTTTTTTAACAATAAAATAAAAATCAAATTAATTGAATCGATTTTCTAAATTCGATAAGTTCCATTTAATTAATTTAATTTTATTAAGTTTTTGCTCACCTGTAGAACTTCTCGGCTGAAGCCTGAAGGATATATATATTTGGGATAAATTATGCGAAGTTACAAAATTAAGAGAAATTAAAGGATGCACGATTATCTAGGTAGGGACCTACAACTCTCGTTGAGATCCTCTAGTCCTCTATTCTATTGTTCCTTCCTGCTCCACATCACAAGGACCATTGGATCAGATCATGGATCTATGTATTGATCCCTCCTGATCTGATCCAATAGTCCTTATAATATAGAGCAGGAAGGAACTATAAAAAATTGGACCAGATAATCTGAGCGTCCTACAATCCTCATCTGGCGCAGCGATTTCACAGTCCACGATTCAAGTAATGATCTATTCATCAATTGCGAAGGTCAGTTACTAGTAGCCTTTATATATATATATCCTGGTAAGTAAGATGATAAGATATGGTTAAACTGGGAGGCATTTCTATATCAAGAAAACTCCCTGTTGAGTTGTCTGTCTGTCTCTATGTGATAGTACAGTGAGCTTTGTTTGTAGTACAACCAACCTCTTCTCACCTAAACATCTAACTTGTGTTCGTGGTACTACATACTCGGTTGAACCGGTCGGTTCACATTTCTTTCTTCTCTAACCATTGAACCGACTTGGTTTTTCAATTAGATATATAAATATTCAATTATTAAAAATATTTAATTGGAAGCGTGCCTGAATAATGATATATAGGTGTGGGAATCATGAATTAAGGTTACGTCTAGTAATGTAATTTATATTACATTATTATTTTGAAAATGTGTTGTGAGATTACAAATGTTCTTTTATTTGGTATCAATTATTTTTTTTTATAAATAATGTAATTTATATTATTATAAAGTGATAAAAATATCTTGAACCTCTGTTAGCAGTCGGCCGGCAGCCGTCGGGGATGGCCGGCAACAACGAGAGGTCGACGACAGGCGGCCAGCGACGGGCAACCGACAACGAGCAACGAAGGAGGTGGCGTCGGCGAATTTGCTAGGGCGTAGTTTAATTTAATCAAATAAGTTTAAAGTATTTTTGTATATTAAATTTTGGATTGTAATGTAATTCGTATTACATAGTATTGTAATCCAGATTATATTACATTACAGGATTAAAATGATATCAAACAAAGTAATGATCCTTATAATGTAATCAAGATTACATTACAAGGTAAATTATGTCTTATCAAACGTACCCTAAGTGTTTGAGAGCTAAGGTTGTAAATAAACTGAATGTTTATAAAAAAAAAACTTGTGTTCACCTTGGTAAGATCATGTTTATGCTCATTGAATACACACAAAATTGATTAGATAAACAAGTTTGAACAATTTGTTAAACTAAATAAATAAGTTTGAACACATATGTGTTCGACTCATTAAAGTTCATGAGCAATATTCTTATCAATGTGCTAAATAAACCATGTTCATTAATAAAATTCTTATTAATGTGCTAAATAAACAATTAAAAAAATAAGTATGTTTAAATTTACAAGCTCAATAATCAATCAAACAAGTAAAAAATTTTATTAATTAAATAAGTTTGAATTGAGAGCTCGATAATATCTAAATGAACTAAGCTTAAGGCAAACTTAAATTGAAAGCTCACTAACATCTAAACAAACCAAGTTCAAGCTTATAAAAAATAAACCAAGTCAAGCTTGAATAACTATTTCAATAGCTTGGTTTATTTTAGATTCGGCTTGATTTGACTTGATTACCTTATCAAATAAGTTTAAATACCTCAAAATTTAACTCGGATCGACTTATTTTATAATCCTATTCAGAGTTATAAGAAATTATCACGCCATCTATGCTTTTGGGGCATAACTCTCCCTCATAAAAGATGAATGATTTAAGTATTCATGCGTGTCAGTTAACTACATAGGACAGTTTTAATATAACAAGATAAGAGACAGACTGTGAAGAGTACCTAGATGAATATAATCATCTTTACTATAGTATATAATTTATTATACTTTTATAATATAATTCATACTATTTTATTTAATATTTTGAAAATTCATAATTTATTGATTATTTTTATCGGATTCTTATCATCATATAAATGAATTACTTGATTAATATTCACAAAATGAAAATATTCGGACGGGTTCGGAAAAACAAATTCTAACGAACACAATTGAAGAAAAATGTAATGGCGCGTTCTGATAATCGTATAGTGTGCGAGGATTTTTAAGTAAAATTGCCTCATATTTGAAGGAAACTCTTTTTATTTTATTTTATAGAAAAGAGATCCCTG
The DNA here is from genome assembly GCA_037177295.1 of Kaempferia parviflora. NCBI lineage: Eukaryota > Viridiplantae > Streptophyta > Magnoliopsida > Zingiberales > Zingiberaceae > Kaempferia > Kaempferia parviflora. Next base: position 2,847,184 of record JBAMIE010000063.1, read on the forward strand.
CTTTCAATTTTAACTTCTCACGCCTCCCACGGTACTACAAATAGACAGGCATCGAGGCTGAGCAGTAGCACTCCACGGCATAGAGCTCTTCAGTCGCCCAACGAGGTAAGCGTCGTCTTCGACATCTTCTGATGTCCTTCAAATCCTCCCCTCTCCTCCTGATTTGTAATAGGCATCATCCACTGCTTCAAAGATCACTCTTTGCGCTATTTTCTTCCTAGCCAGTTCTCGTCGTCTCGATTTTTCACTTTGGGCGTATATTTCGGCAGATTGTTCGTCTTTCGGGACAAAATTAGATGGACAAGGATCAGGAGGCGGCGTGGTTGGAGGCGCAGAAGGTCGTTGTCACTGAGGATCTCGTCGCGGCCGCCAAGCAGCAGCTGGAGTTCCTAGCTGCTGTAGATCGCCGGAGGTGGCTCTACGACGGCCCCCTTCTGGATCGTGCCATCTACAGGTAAGAACGTAGGTGGGATTTTTTTTCCCCAATTTTCTTGCGTGTGGTAGGGTTTACATGTCCATGTTTGATGTTAGAAATTGCTTGTTGACTTGGAAACGTATTATAAAAAATATCCGGCGTTGGGATTATCTCAAAACCAAAAATTATGTGGATCCCAATTCTTTGCTTATGTGGATCGGACTGGTCAGAGTTATTTTATTGTATTCTAGAGATAATGGAGTAATCAAGGAACTTGATTTTGACAGGGTAAGAAATTTATAGGAGCAAATGCTCATTTATTGCTCATTAGGAACTATATTTTCTTGAGAACATCTTAATTTGAAGAAAAGGATTAATTAATTAATCTAGCGTGCATGTTTTTAAATATAGCACATTATTATATATATATTTTCAATTCTATCACAACATCCATAGCTCATGCAACCTCTAGCACTCATTAACTAGGCTCCAAGGTTGGCTCAATTGGTAAGTGCATGGGATAATGACTATAGTGGGTGGTCGAAACTCGGCAGGGGATTTGGACCCGTCCATGCACTTGCCAATTTGGGTTTATGTAACTCCCTCTCAATGGCGTGGGGCAGTCGTGAGGAGCCGCTAACGTGGCAGTACCACATTTTTTCTAGCACTCATTAACTCATTTTTGCTAAGCTATTAGCGTGATGTCTTTCAGCGAGATGCTAACATGGATAGTTGTGTTATGCTACATAATTAATTAATCCTAAAGAATAAAATATATAAATACAGTATACAAAAAATAGAGAAATATTTCTAGTTCATCCATATAAAATCAAATTATAATGTTAAACCACATTATATTACTCTATTAACTAATAAAAAAAACACACATATCTTGTTTCCAATATAAATTGATATAAGAATTAAGTTGTTTGCCAAACAAGCATCAAAATTGATTTTTTTTTTAAACAAAAAATAGTCACTTTAATTTAAGATAATTTATATACACCATATTGCTCATGTTATGGCAATATATCAACACCACAGTAGTCTAATTAAAAAATCTATTTAATTTGAAACCCAAATTTAAATAAATGTTGGTCCATTATATAAGTATATAAATTAGTCTAATTAAATTTTGAACTTTCTGGAAAGGACTCAATAAATTTACATTTTTAAGAGTTTTTTGGAAAACTATCTGATGCCTAAAAAATACTTATCACTATCCTAGTTTTACTGTCAATCCACTTTTTCAAAGTATTGGATTGATTTTTTTTTTTTTTACATTTTTTATTTGGTAATTTTGACTTGGAGGATCAATATATTTACATTTTAAAGAGTTTTTTGGAAAATTATCTGATGCCTAAAAAATACTCATAACTATCCTAGTTTTACCGTCAATCCACTTTTTCAAAGTATTGGATTATTATTATTATTATTATTATTTTACATTTTTACTTAGTAATTTTGACTTGGAGGATCAAATCCAGGTTTCTGCAAATTATGTTGGAAAAGCACTAGTCTTTTGTCTTTCATTGACATGCGTGCTCTTACTATCTAGGTACAAGGTTTTCTGGCTTCCTTTGCTAGCCAAGCATTGTGAACATGGAGCAGAGGATGATTTTTTGTATGTCCCTCTGGACTGCGAATGGATATGGCATTGTCATCGACTGAATCCGGTGCGCATATATTCTGAGGATTGAATTCTTCGTATGATTATTTCTCACTCTATTTCACTTTCAGGTCCGATACAAAAAGGACTGTGAGGAGATTTTTGGGAGGATCCTAGATAACCATAATGTAATATCATTGCTGCAAGAAAGGTCCAAACACAAAATGACAGAGAAGTGGTCAGAGATGTACCCAGAGGAGCCGTTTGAGCTCAGCTGTGATTATACTGTCTCAAAGGAAACTTCATCTGAGCACCATGGAGTTGCTTCAAGGCTTACATATGATTTGGTTTCTGCTGTTAAAAGGCAATCTTCTTTTTGCTACCAGGTACTGAAATTATTGATAGTTTTTTACTTGACATATTAATGAATAACCAAGCTTGTCATCAGTCTTTTATGGTGATTGTTATTCTTTTCTCTCTTTACTTCCAGAAGCAGAAACTTGCAGAAATTTACACGTATATTTGTCTTCTTAAATCTAGGGACAGAACATGAACCAGTGGACTTCTGAACAAATGCTACTTTAGTCTTAGTAAATTTAAAATGTGGTTCATGCAAAGGTCCTCAATATCTGTCAGGCTGCAGAAAATTAACATAGGGACTCACTCGTGTGTGCATCCCATGCCTGTTTGTAGAAAGATGGATTGTGCAATATTGATGCAGAGCATAATTACTGTATATAGCCAACAATACTACAATATATTGTCTGTAATTTATAATAGACAATCCTTCTTATAGCTAGTTATCAATTTCACATAGCGAGAAGATGCTCAAAGGGAATTTGTATCTTGTACTTCATAATGATTGTCTAGAACAAAGATCACAGAATCCATGCTAAAGTTCGTGGAATGATATACTGATCTCAGAATCAAGCCAGTTATAAACTGAAGTAAATTACAATATATGCTTCTACTGGCGGTTCTATTACCTAAACAGAAAGGCTATATCATTCTGCTTTGTCAAGCTAACCAACAGGTTTAGAAAAAATATCTTTTGCAATTCCCAAAATTGACTAATCTTGGAGAGAAAACAACAATGATAATTGAGATGAACCTCCAAAGAGTTTTCTGGTGCAGGCCTATTTCTTATGAACTTTTGCAGTTTAACCTATTCAGAAACCAGTTGAAGATTTTTATAAATAACAAGATGAGAGGGAACAAAAATAAAAAACAATTAAATGTTTTTAGTAGCTGACTTCCTCTTGGTTTTCATGTAGGTGCTATATGAAAAGGAAAATAGAAAATGTATTGATTGATTTAACATTTTGGAATTATAGTTTCTCTTTTGCCCTGTGTAAATCAGATTATCTTGTCAAAAATTATTTCTTTGCATGCTTGGACCTGAACTGAACATTCACATCTGATTTTTTTCTAATCTCCCTTCATTCTCCAAAATTGCTCATTTGTTCCTTAAATACTATTACTATCTGATAGGTGTCGAGACCATGTATGCATGATAGACGATATCTGGAAGGAGCAGCTGCAAGATACAAGGGTTTCCTTAATCTGATCAAGATTAATCTCGATAGATCAATCAAACAATTCACTGTGCCAACCTATGACATAGATCTCATTTGGCATTCTCATCAACTGCATCCTCTTTCGTACTGCAATGACATGATTAACCTGCTTGGGAAGGTATTAGAACATGATGATATGGACTCCAACAGGTCGAAAGGGAAGAAACTTGATGTTGGATTTGATAAAACAACAAAGCAGTGGGAGGATACATATGGATCCAGATATTGGAAGGCAGGTGCAATGTACAGAGGGAACTCTCCTTCTCCAGTGACATCCATTCCATATTTTTCTAGCCATCCAGTTGTAAATGAAACAATCATTGATGAGTCCCTTAAACAACCTATGGCTGTTCTGGTAAGATTCATGATTATTTATTTTTGCTTTTTGTACCTGAGAACAGACATTTCTAGCTTTTATCTAAACAAAGATGAATTGCAAAAGTGGGGAAGGCAAAACACTTTGTGAATATTTTTAATATATTGGCCTAAATTATAACTAATCCTAAGATAATTTGAGAGATTAAGTCTTTTCAGTTAAGAATCCTTCAGGCCACAAAACTATCGCAACAATGTGTCAATTACATGGCTTGCTTGTTCTCGTTTGATATGTTCTACACAAGAAGCAATTCAATAGTCCATTTGAACATGCAAAGCCATACCAAGATATGCATCTGAGTACATTTCTTTTGAAAATCCTTGTCAGCTAAGTTGGGTTTAACATGGATATAATTCAATTGTGTATGCTTCCTGTTAGATAAAAATTAAATATAACCTAGTCTGAAAATACACCTAATATTTTGTCTAATTTTTAGATAGAATTAGTCATGTTTAGGATTTTTATGTTGTCTATAAATACATGTAAGTGTGATAGAATATTTTCCCTTTCCATAATTTCTCCACTTTCAGCTGTTCAGTTGCAATTTTCATTTATGCAGGTGCTTTTGGAGATTGTGGAAATAAAAAATTTACCAAACAGTGAAAAGAGCAACCTATACGTATTATTTTCCAAGAAAAAACCAGATATATTCTTCTACAGTGGTGCTCTAAGCATTCAATCTGTATCTGGTAAGAAACACAGAGCCAGTTTCACATGTGAACCAACAGGAGAGCTCACTTTGACACTTATGTCAAGATGGAAACCAAAGATTGCCACATTAGCTAGAACGATTGGGACAGCCTCAATTTCCCTTGAAGACTTGAATAATCCTAGTTCAGAATTGTCGACTGAGAAGTGGTTTGAATTGAAGTCCCATTCTGGGAATGTGGACTCTAAACCAGTTTGTCTACGGGTCGCAGTGTCTTTTACAGTTCCAGTCCTTGCTCCCTTTGAACTACGCATGTTTAAATCACTTTCTATCCCCACCAACACATGCTTGTTACCACTTAGAGGGAAGGAAAAGTTCAAAGGTTGGACACGTTTCCTTGATCTTCATGGCGAGGAAGTAATTCGTCTGCAAATTAGGTACGCATGCTACATATAAACCCCAAACTTTGTAGTTAGAATTATCGCTATCTAGAATTTTTTTTTTTTTTGCGAATGCATTCATATTCTCTTAATTTTATCATAAATTATTGCTATCAAGAAGGTTGTTTTTTGAGAATGCATTCGTATTCCCTTAATTTTATCATGCCCTTAGTAGAGATGCACTCACAGTTGGACTGGTGCTTGTCTATAGATCAAATCATTTGGTCATTGTTTGAGTTAAACCACGTCTCTTTCTATTAAATATACTGTGAAATACATTTTGAAAAATAGAAAAAATATTATATCAAAAGAATGACAGAACAGCTAGCTGTAATTCCATGCTTCTATTAGGCAAACAATGCAACATTAATCCTGTATTTATTATTTTTCAAAACACGTGATGTTATGTTCTTGGAGAAAATGTGATATTCTATTTGGAAATGGAAATAAAGTAATTAGTTAGTTTTATATTAACAGGAAGCTGGAGACATTGGAAGGCAAAAATGCCACTTGTTTAACGAGGGAAGTCGTTGGCATATCAAGAGAATCAAGAAACCCATGGCAGCTAGCAAAGTACTCAGACAATAACTGGTCACTGAATAACTACAATATCTCCCTAGTTGAGAATAATACTGGTCAAGATGGCCATATATTTGAAATCAAAGGTGATTTCATGGTAAGTTCATCGTTTGCTAGTCTTTGCCAACTTCCAATCCACATTTAAGTTTCTTGTTCCTATTAATAATTTCTCAGTATCCATGTATCCTGTTCTTTTAGGACGTAGTAAAAGATGATTAATTCCTCTGATTCTAATCCACTACGTGTATGCTGAAACTACTTTGGAATGTTCATATTATTGCTGGTTGTTTCCTGTTGTGTCTAAAGCTTCAGCTTCTATTTTTTAAACAGATGAAGCTCTTCCTCGGGAAAAAGCTGGAATATGAACCCAAATGTTGCAAGGAAAAAAATGGTGATGAATTCATTACACTTGTTGAGTTTTCTACTGAAAATCCCTACGGAAAAGCTGTTGCATTGTTCAACATGAAAGCTGGTGTTATCGAGGTAATAACCAGTTTTTTGTTTTTTTGTTTTTTGTTTTTTGTTTTTGCAATTCTTCCTCGTATTCCTTACAGATTCCTACTGTCATCTTGTGAATAGGTCAATGAAACGAAGTTTGTTTTACTTGGTGTTCTATTGGCATTCATTCTCAAATTTACGAACAAAAGGCAACGCGGCAATGCCCTTCCAAACAAAGAGGATGCAGAAGTGATCCCCAGCTCAAATGAGGTAGAACATGATGAGCAGAAGGCATCTAATGGAATAGCCTGTGCTGAGGATCTAGTGAAGATCGTTGATTCTGTTTTAGACAATGAAGACAAGGTGAATGCATTAAGCGGCCAAAACTCTGGTGGTTGTGGAGGTGGATGCGGTGGAGGTTGTGGTGGAGGCTGCGGAAAAATGTCTGGTGGTTGTGGTGGATGCGGCGGAGGTTGCGGTGGTGGATGCGGTGGAGGTTGCGGGAAAATGTCTGGAGGTTGTGGTGGATGCGGTGGAGGTTGTGGTGGAGGTTGTGGCAATATGTTTGCTGGCTGTGGCAGCGGTTGTGGTGGCAAATGTGGTGGCGGTGGATGTGGAGGCTGTGGAAGTATGACAACTGGCAATATGCCTAGTGCCGGTTGCAGAGGCAAATGTGGTGGTGGAGGTTGTGGAAATATGGTGGATGGCAATGCAACAACTGATGCCGTGAGCGATGGTTATGGTGGAGGCGATTTTGGTAAGCATGGAGCTCATCATGTCATTCCCAACAACGATCCTGCAGTGGGCTACGCAGGGAGTCGCTGTTTAAACGCTTAAGATGTTTACCAAGGTGTGCAATAATAATAGCAGAAGTTGATGTCGTTTGTTGCTTTATCGTTGCTTGTTGGCAATGCTTGTACACATGGATAAGTGTGACTAAATTAAGAAATGTTTATTCACACATCGTGACTTTCCTACGTTTCGCAACTTATGATACTAAGAAATTTAGTTTTGTTCGATTTAGTAGAGTGAAATCAAACGGAAATGACCTGTGATGTAAACAGATGATAAACGATCACACGCCTCTCCACTGTCTGTGTCAAGGCTGAGAGAAGGCAATTCTAACAGTCGAATATCAACTCAACTGCGCCCGTTAAGGGTGAAAAAACAAAAATGAACTGATCGCCAGTGGCAAGAAAGCTTACAGTGCATTCTCGAGATTGGCTTGGTCATGATTGTGAATGTCAAGGAGCAACGCTAAAAATGAAGAGTGCTTTGCACTTCAGGTACATCGACTTTATTGGATGTTACAGCCAAAATGATCATTACAGTAGAGCAGAAGAGCGACACTTTAAATATGCGTAATTGGAACATGGCTCTTCAATCACACCAGCACATACGGTCTAATCTTCAGTAACGAGGTGACCAGATCCTCTAGTCCATGATTTTATAAATCAGGAGATGGTCTACATCCAAATTGCAATTGAATTAAGGTGACAATTCGGCCGCAATTGTTTGTGGTCCATCAACGGATTTATCTATCTACCTAAGTTGTAATTTGGATCGGAATGGACGACTGAGGGCTGCTCGGAAGCAATCCCCCCTCGACGATCAACAACCCAGCCACCCTCCTATCTCTGACGGTCCGCCTCGATCTAAACTACAACCTAGATGGACGGGTGAATCTATCGATGGATCGTAAGCAATTACGGCCGACCTCAATCCAGCCGCAATTTGGATGTCAACCATCCCTGATTCATAAAATTATGGACCAGAAGATCTAAACTCAGTAATGAGACATCATTAATCACGTCTCACGGAAACCTCAATTACTTTCAAACCGTGCCACGACATGAACATGACGAACGTTTAAACGTTTAAACACTCCTAACAAGAACAGGTTTATATATTACAATTATGGCACTCACAAAGCTCGATGATACTAAAATTTACATTTCGTGAAGACAGCATAAACGTTCTGACAAAGAGATGTAAAGTTTTATTGTCGAATCCACAGGGAATGCCATGATCCTAGATCAAAGGGTTTTGAAATTGTGACAATAGCAATTTGACAACTCGTGACTCAAATTTGGCGGTGAAAAAACTAATTCATTATAGATATAGTGACACAATAGACATTCTGACACAAGTTTAAAACATGGAGTCTGAAATCTGAAACTGAGTCAAGCAGTTGAAATGGACCATTCTGACACAAGTTTAAATCATGGAGTCTGAAATCTGAAACTGAGTCAAGCTGTTGAAATGGACCTCCGCTAATCACGTTCACTGATTGCTGTTAGATGTTCGTCGATCTCCTCTGTCGATAACACTCTGAATGCTGGATCCTCTGCCTTCACAACTCCCACCTAGGAAATAAACATTTATAACAAACGTGCACATGGAAAACAAGTAATGTATCTAACTGATGAAGAGGAAAATTAAATGGCCAATTTTCTAGTCAGAAATTTTAAGAGAATGGATAAGCTATTAATATTGACAGAATATGCTCTCCAGTATTATCAGAAAATCCAGTCCTCACAACTAAATTGAGAGATTACCTCTATCTCTGTCGCTTTGAAATCCTCTTGCAGAACTGATTGCAGTGCAGATATCGCAGTCTGCCAAAAAAGAAAAGGTCAATAGAATATCACTTCACAAATATTTTAGCTAACAATGACCAATCGTTCATTGAGAAAAGGTTGTAACATAAGATTACAGAATAACTAGATTCCTCTGAAACTTCATCTCTATAACATATAAAAGCAACAGTTTTAAAAGAAGATATTCTAACTAAAAATTGACTTGCTAACTATTCATAAGCCACTAAACATGTTTACTGTAGTGTAGATATTGTTAGTATACTAGAACTTGTTAAGCCAATTAGAGTATCCTTGCAATCCTACATAAAAGGAAAATGCGAGTTATTTGAAATAAGTGATCTGTGGTAGTATACTACTATATCGTGCAACAATAGATCTTATAGGCATACCTGCACAGTTTCCTCATATGAGAATGCAGGATCATTCTTCATTTTCTTTTCCAGGAAGTTGATTGCTTCTTGTTCTTTCAGGCCAGCACTTGTCGCCTGGAATCAAAATAATCAAAGCAATGTATAAACAAACAGTAATCAACTATATTTACAAACAAAAGCATGCTCCAAAACTAGCTATTTACAGGAACTAGGAGGATTAGTTTTCTGGGCCTAATAGTATTCCTACAAGTGCCATAAAAGATATTTGCATTTAGTAACATGACTAGCAAAAAAATCAAGCATATTGCTAATCAGCAATTTTGGTTCTGTTTGTTTCGTGTAAAATTTTTTAAAAAAAATTCAGAGGCAAAATTTTTTTTTTTTTTAAAAAAGGACCATCTGTATATTTGGCATATGGGGAAAATATTTTCCCCTCCAGATTGAACCAGTCTGTCTGGACAAGTAGAGCCAGTAGGATCAGTCAGCTTGGATGGGCTAGGAGGTTGGATTGGATTGAGTGGTCTAGGCAGGCCAATAAGGTTAGTAGATCAAGAAGGATGATCCAATCAGGTGTGCCAAGAAGGCCAATTGGTCCGAGTAGGTCAGACAGGCAACTCGATCCGACCAATCTAAACAGTCCGCTTTAGCCAAGCAGACTAGGTGTGTTAATAGTGTGTGGTTCGAGCAAGCAGACTGTCCAAGTGGTCCAAGCAACCAAGGTAGCCCACGCGGGTTGCTCAATCCTATCAGGTCGTTCAAGCTGAGTGGTAAGCTATGTTGTCTGACATGGTAGGTAGATATAGTGCGACCAATTGTGTAGGGCAATGACTTCATGCAAACAAGGTGGATCGGTCAAATTCAGGCAAACTCATAGGCAAAGTCAAAGGTCTCAAGGTTAAGAGTGGAGGATTCACAAATAAGACTACACTAGGGAGGGTGAAAGGGGGAATTGTTGATAAGCACATAGGGCTTAGAGATGGGTTGGGAGAAAATTGACTCATGCTCTTTTCAAGAGAAAGTAATTTCCTA
>JBAMIE010000063.1:2894350-2907527 GCA_037177295.1 Kaempferia parviflora
ACGGCTAAATTTACATTAAGAAAAATAATAATTTTATGAACCAAGTTTTAGGTGGCGTTTAGTTTGGATACAGAATGGAAATGAGAATAAATTTTAGGAGACACTTGGTATATATTTGGTAATGGAAATGATAATGAGTTTGATTGAGGGGAAAATGAGTTTAGCAATAACCTAGGGGTTAAGTTATGAAATTGGGGGTATCAAACTCATATTTTGATTCCGAATCCCGTTTACCAAACATCAAGAATGGGAATGAAACAGCTTTTATTCCCATTCCAGCCTTCTAAACCCGCCTACCAAGCACCACTCATAGTAGATTTTAATAGAAATGAGTTTAGTCATTCTAATACTGTTATTTAATTTATAAGTTATAATTAGTTATGATTACCTATATTTAAAATTAATTTTTTCTCTCTTCGTTATCTATTTAGATTTTTTTAATGTTTTTTCCATTTATTTCATTTTGGTTTTATTTTTTTGTTGCTTTCCATTTTTCAAAAATTTCCAATTTTTTTATTATTCCAATTTTCCATATTTTATTTTACTTTTTCCATTTTTACGATATTTATTTATTTTTTCATTTTTTCCCAACATGCATATACGGTTATTGTCACCGTTGAAGACGTAAAGTTGTTATTACTATAAAAAGATTAAGAATCAGAATTAAATTCTAAACTCATCTATGTAATTAGGTTTTATTCATTTCTAAATATTTAATAATAATTATATTCTCTTATTTTCAAATCCTATTAACTAAACATCCTTATTTAGAATTATTCCATTCTCATAGTCTCATTCTAAACACTTAAATCAAATTTTACCTTAATATCTTGGAGTGATTAAAATTGAAAAAAAAAAATAATAACCGTCATTTTTTATTTGTTTTCAAAATAATATTTCATCAAAAATAGTTTTGATTTTAATTATTATCGTAGCATCATAATTATTATAATATAGGCATTTTAATTTTGATAAATATTAATAATACTAATGTAATTCTGAAAAAAAAAAAAAAACAGATGCTAACCTTCGAAGTCGCATAAGGTTAAATCCACAACCATTGGAAAGGTAAATTAAAAAATCAAACAAACCACAGATAATATATTTACACTGACATTTATTGGAAATTGATTTTTATCCATTTTTACAAATTAGTGTCCAGCTCTACTCGTAGGTCTAACGATACTATTGTGACAACTAAAAATTATAGCTGTTATTATAATAATTATAAATCATAATCACGTATATATTTTTTCTGATAAATATTGATTATTATTATAACGTAACAATTGTATAATCCTAACAGCTATGAGAGCTTAATGTTTATTAGAGTAGTAATGTGCAGATAAGAACATCTATAGTCGTAAAATTTCTCGGTGAATTTCTTAGTTATCATATTTGTATCACGTTAAAAGTAAAGAACCTTATATATTTTTCTATTATCAAAAAATTTTTCAACAACTCTTTTATGGGTCCCGTATTTTTAGACTCCCACACTTATATCTCTTAATTAAAAAATTATTTAAATTTAATTTATATTTAAATTTAAAAAAAAAACTAAAAAAAAATAAGGAAGGAAGGGAGCTGCTCCTTGGTGAAATGAGGAACATCTCTGGCTCACTTCTACTATGGGAGAGAGGTTCTTTTTCATTGTCAGTACAACAGTGGAAGCTCTGTGGGTGCTCTAAAATTCTCTACCTCTAAAAGTATCTATCTTCGTATCCCACTCATTGTCCCAACCCACCATCGACAGTCAGCCCCTATCAAAATTATACCCCGGGGAAAGACGGAAAGTAAACCCAAGGGGATCACCGCGAGTGAGATTGGCAGTAAAATCTGACCAAATCTGAGAAGACTTTTCTCCACCGTCCATCTTAACTTCTACTCAAATCTAGTCAAATTTTAGTGTAGATCGCACTACACAGTAATCTCCCTGGGTTCACCTTCCTTTAGGGTATAATTCTAATCAGACTAATAGCTGAAGGTCAGTTGCAAACAGTGGGCTGAGCTACGAGTGAGATAAAGAGATAGAAAAATTTAGGGGCACAGGATTTAAAAATAAAGGATATTTTTTTGTCAGATAGATTAATCAAATAAAGTTAAGTTGATGAAATGGGTTGGTCAATTCAATTTGATTTAGATGGCTTTATTGATTAATTCAGTCTAACTAAATTTTGTTCGTCTAGACGACTTAAATTAGCTAGTCTAGCTAGTCAATCTAAGCTTGTCTAGATCAACCAATTTGCAACATTTTTTTTAGGAAAAAAAGGAGAAAATAGTTAAATCGGTGGATGGAATCGTTTTTCAGGTTTAATTCTAATATCTTCAAATTAGCTAGTCTAGCAAGTCAATCAAAGCTGGTCTAGATCAGCCAATTTGCAACAATTTTTCTAGAAAAAAAGGGGGAAATAGTTAAATCTGTGGATGGAATCGTTTTTCAGGTTTAACTCTAATATCTTCTTCTTCATTTGAACCGCCCAAATCCACAGAAGACTGGAAGCGTTACCTTCATTTGCCCGACCCTTCTCTTTCCTCCTCACTTCCATGGCTTCCTTCGCTTCCCTCGCGCCGCCTCCTTCTCCTCCTCGATATTCTGGTGCTCCCATCGGCCGTTCCAAAGGCCACCACAGCCCCGCTCCGACTCCCTCCCAACACCTGGTTCCCATCTCGCTTCTTTCCTCATTCCCACGATCGTTCCGATCACGCAGTCGGCTGATTCCTCCTTCCGTATGCAGCGCCTCCATGTAAGGTTGTCCCCCGCATTTTGCCCTTTCAATGCTCTGCTGGATCCAATCATCCAAAGAAATCTTTATTCCAGGTGTAACATTCAACAATCCTCAACTAAGAGGAGGGATCTCTTGTTCAAGATGTTTCTTGCTTCAGTCTCTCTGCCCTTGGTGGCTACGGATGCTTCAGCTGAGACTGGTATTATATATTTTTATTTCCTACTTCTTTCGGAGTCAGAATTGTTGCTGTGCTGTTTGTTCTTCACTTAAAAATGGTGTTTGACTGCTGCTTTCCAGAGCTTGATGAGAGTTTTCAAATGTATGAAGACGAGGCGAATAAGTTTCGCATGTCGATTCCAAAAGGTCGGTATTTGCACTCTACAATCAGATAAGACATGCTGTTGTAATAACTCCATGGTGGTCTAGTACCCGTGAAGAACATGAATTTCTCCTCCTGTTTATTTGCATAATACGCGAGCATAACCTGGAAGTTACCTAGAATAGTCTTCTATAACTAACTCTCTTGCACAAGCTAGATAATGTTAGATATCTTCTTACCAATTTGGAACTGAAAGAAGTCAATCTGAAGTTATCGTTTCGAGAAAGGAATACGAGAACTTATCATAAATCATCATCATGCGGATTGATTTGTGCTTTCCACTGCAAGAATACAGTTGGTGTCACCTATACAATCAATAATGCCGTTGTGGGGATGTCCTGTAGTTCCTCCTATTGTCGAGCCACATAAGGATATCTATATAAACTTCGAAAAGTTGAAGAAATAGAATAAGGGAAGAAGAACACTATAGAAATGTCCATCTTGATTAGAAATTTGGAATTTAGACGGATAAAATCATAAAACCTTTGGAATGACTCTTTCTTTACAGTGAGCAAATGTTTTTTTAAGACATCTATTGAATCAGAGATATGTCTTTTTCAAGAGTGGTGTCCTTTAATTAATAAAAATAGGAATTAAAAAAAGCATTAAGATTGAAACTGAATTATAATTTTAATTTTGTATACTATGTCATTACATTTGATATTGGGTCTGTATTCTAGCATTCAATTATTTCTTTGCAAAACTAAGATTTGAAAAGTCTATCTTATGAACCATCATTTTTGCTCCCTTTGTATTTCTATTGTATTTCTAGACTATAAATAAGGTGTCAAATGGATATTTTGTGCTTATTGATTGGAAAGAATCAAATGGATGTTAGCAGAGAAACCAATGATCTCAAAACTGAAAATTCTTAAAAATTTTAAGATGCCATGATAATTCTGCAGTATCACATTTTTTTCTTTCCATGGCCAACAGAAATAAATAAATCAATCAAAGGCTGATTGACAGTGGCATTATTTTAATAATATCTCAGACTTTTAGACTTCCAGAATGCAAAGAAAATAGAAAACTTCACATCGACATTTTGTCTTTGTTTGTTTCAAGAAATATTGCTTTTAGAAGCATATTTTTCTATATTTTTTGGTGTCTGGTTAACTGAGAAAAGACTATTAGTCAATAAAAACATTCAGTCAAAATTCAAAAAATAGTATTGACTTGGGAAGCTAAGGGGGCGTTTGGTTTATATATTTTTCATTTTCATTTTCTAGAAAATGCGTATTTTCCAGAAAATAGAAAATGATAATTTGTCATTCTCTATTTTTCTAGAAAATGCTATATATTTTTCTAGAAAATAAATATGAAAAATGCAAACCAAACACTATTTTCTAGAAAATGCGCATTTTCCAGAAAATGAAAATGGAAAACGCGTCAACCAAACGCCCCCTAACTTTCCCTTTTGCAACGAGAAAACCATTTCCAAATCATGAAACATATTTTATAAATATTTTAAAATTAAAATGTTAATTATTTATTTTGTGAAATTGATAAATTAAGTTGATAATTTTATGTTAATCATGACAAATAATGATGTCATAAATATTTTGTCATATAATTTTTTTTATTTATATTTACTCAATTTGGGTTGATTTTTCAATTGAAGTCTGGACCATTAGATATTTCACCTGTCCCTTCTCCCTTTCTTGGTTTTGAAAAGATGTTGGTCGTTGCTTGATCTAGTTCGTAAGCTGCATTAACAATTGGTTTATACTTCGTGATATTTTTCTTTCTTTCCCCTTTTTATCTTTCTGCATAGCAAACCAAGTCCAATCTAATGCTCTAACATGCCAATTGGGAGAGTAAAATTTTCCATTTTCTTCAGTATGATTTATGACCAACCAATGTAGATTCTAATAGTCCTGCTTTACCTGATCACAGATTGGTTAATAGGCACCGGTGACGGTAATGGTAATAGCCTCAAGTCAGTTACAGCATTTTATCCTAATGAATCATCTGGTTCTAATGGTATATATCCTTGCTTGAGTGTGTGAAATCTTCACTGATTAAACATGCAAATTATTCAACAAATGTAACTGATGGATTTCTTCAGTCAGTGTTGTGATCACAGGGCTTGGTCCAGACTTTACTAGATTGCAATCTTTTGGAAATGTGGATGCTTTTGCAGAAACGTTGGTAAGCTTTGAACGTTCTAATTAAAAAAAATGATCCTTTAACTGACTTAAATTTTAGATAGGTCCCTCTAGTAGGTCTATAACTTGTGTATATTTTAAATCGTCTTTCTCTTAGATTTGCTTGACTACAACTACTGGATCTTTTACATACCTTTTTTTACTAAGCATCCTTGTTGCATCCTAGTCATCACAATGAGACTGTTCAATATTCGGTGGCTAAGTCAAGAGAGTCTAACAATATATGATCAGAGTGGACATATGCAAGTTTTGTGACTCAACTGAAAGAATGCACAGACCTATTTGAAATCTGGGTGATATTTTAGGGTGATTAACCTGTTTTAAATTTCTAGTGTTATGGAATACAAGCTCCTTTTTAATTTGTTTTTTCATTGTGTATCATGCCTTCTTGTCCAGGTTAGCGGTTTAGATAGAAGCTGGAGAAATCCTCCAGGTGTCGCAGCAAAGCTGATCGATTCTAAAGCTGCAAATGGTAAGCACTTGAAGGCTATATTGGAATGAGCAATCATAGACTTATATTTCACTAGAGAACTTCTAATGAACAGGCTTGTATTATATCGAATATACATTGCAAATTCCCGGCGAAAAACGCAGACACATACTAACTGCCCTCGGTGTAGCATCAAATGGTTGGTATAACAGGCTCTACACAGTCACAGGACAGGTTTGCTTTATTTCTATCCCGTTACGTCCATGATCCTGTTTGGTTTATTCGTTTGAGATTCCAAGCATTAGATATAATCTTTTCCTTCAAAAAAATCTAATACACTGTACTACTCTTTTGCAGTATATGGAGGATGAAGCTGAAAAGTATCAGCCTTCTATTGCAAAAGTAAGTCATACTATAGTCAATCTTTGATTGCCATTCTTCAATCGCTCTTACAAGAACACTTCCTATTCTCAGACCGTATCATCGTTCAGATTCATATGAGTAATGGGATTCTTATACGCCAGCTATCAACTACCACGCCAACAATCTCAATCTCCCCAACCTGATTGCTTTTACACGCATGTAATATTTATCCCTTCCCTCTTAGAAACTTGTATGCATGTTACTTGACAATATTCATGTTCTTCGCAACTTATGCTCTAAATGCCTGAGAAATAGTTCGTTAACACACTATGTGAATTTTTATTGATTGTAGAACTTATGAAATGCGAATATCTGCTAGCAAAGCAATGGCAGCATGATTTTTCTCCATGTGGCAAAAAGGCATGATTTTTCTCCATGGCCTATCCGTAAGTGTGTTAGTAAGTTTTCATTGCTTTCGATGATCCAGCGCTTAAAAATGAGAAACATCACAATCTTGATCTCCTTGCAATTATTAATTTAAGTTACTTCCATGAAGTATCTGAATATTGTCATCAATCAATTGTTAAGTTAAGATCCAAAACTTTGGCCAAGGAACTTTTGATTTGGTACAATCATTTTTAGCTGAAATCAATTTCTCAGGTAAGGCCTTTGTGACTTTAGCAAATAATTTAACATTATTTTAAAGGTGTGTTTTTCTGTTATTCTTAGAATATATTGATTAAAGAAGCACCTCGGTTTTTTTTTTGTCCAGATGAAAAAATTATAGTGATATAAAAAATAGTTATTATTCTTTTCTTTTGAGAAATGTTTTATAATAATTTTGGCAGATGAAGAAGCTACGACGATCGTTGTATATATATTTTTTTCCTAAATATAATTTGATCATTAAAAATAATTTAATCCAAGTGGGCCTTTTAAAAAAAAAAACGCCTTTTAAGTTTTGAATTTAAGGTGCACAGAAAAAATGATAAAAATTAGAATAATACTTTTAGCTTTATTATCATCGTAAAAAAGCTTTGTGTTAAAAAATAAAAGAATATTCTCTTTTATTTGTTTACAATATTTTTTTTATTTAATTGCACCAATAGTGTTGTAATAATTTTGATTAAAAGTATTTTTTCAAGATGATAAAAGTAAGTAATACTTTTTTGAAAGTTTATGTTAATTAATTTATATAAAATAATAATGAATAATAAATAATGAACAAAATTACATTAACAAAAAATTAAGTATGTTATAAAAAAAGGTATGTTAGGCTGTTCCCCTTGTTATTTGACTGGACGAATTTGATGGCATGGAATGCCAAACAAGTAATCTTCACCGTCCATTCTTAATCCATCGGTAGATTTAGCCGGGCCTGGCCAGGACTTGCAGATGAATGAGAAGGAACGGATAGCGTCTTCCTCTGCAACAGCGATTCCACTCCCAGAGAAGGATCGGCGTCACCGTGACGGCGATCGCGAAAAATGGCGAGTCTGGCCATGGCATCGCCGTGGGTTCGGATTATGGTTCATCAGGAACTCCGTCCTCCCTTCTTCCTGCCGGGACTAGCCTTGAAGACCTGCCTTTCAATACAGCGGAGGAATCTCTCCGTCTCAGCTTCCGCCGTTACCGGCCCCTCCGGGGGCGAGGTGCGCGTCCGTTTCGCCCCGTCTCCTACGGGGAACTTGCACGTCGGAGGAGCAAGGACGGCTCTCTTTAACTACTTGTTTGCCAGGTGACTTCCCTGACCCTTTCTGTCCAAGTTGTTCTCGCTAATTCCTATTTTGGGTTATACTTGTGTTTTCAACGCATTGTTCAGTGTTAAAATTATTCATCAAAATGGTTAAAAGATATGAAATGCTTAAAATGTTATGATTTCTTGTAAAGTACGAATTTAGGGTTCAGATGCTCCATATGCTTACTATAATATGAAATTTGGAATCTTTTATTTCCTTTGGTCATGATGGTAAATACAAGTTACATTATCATTTCAAAGATGGGATTTTTAATATGCATGCAGCAGCTACTTCACTGTGCTTTTGACGATGAGCTACTGGAAGTTTGTTGAGCTTTTCGAGTTCTATGGTGAACTGTTCACGGGCTATCTAAAAAATTTAAGAAGGTGTCAGAGAGAAGTCATATAAAATTTTATCTTGTGAAATGGATGCGTAGGCTATGCCAATATTGAATTTTTGTATGATTAATTTTTAGAGCAATGCAAAAATGGTTTCTATTGCAGCTGTACTCCGTTGATCATCAAAGTATTTAGCATTTAACATATTTTTGTTCCCTACAACATTTCTTGATCAAATCCTTTACAGGTCTCAAGGTGGGAAGTTTGTTCTGAGAATTGAGGACACTGATTTAGAAAGATCTACCAGGAAATCAGAAGAAGCGATGCTGAATGATTTATCTTGGCTTGGTCTTGATTGGGATGAAGGTGGGCACATTCAGTTTTTGTACCCTTTTATCGACTGAAGTGACTTTCTGTTCATTATATTTCACCTTATTTTCAGATTCACCTCTCCTCCTTAATTTTTAAATCAATCATAGCATGGTAAAAAAGGAATCTATTCATGTTAATGCAGTGCAAACCATGGCACACATCTGCCTTGCCCATGTTACTGCTATAGTGCTATTTGCTAAAATGGCTGGATGACACATTTATTTTTAATCTTTTCATCAACCTAATTGAGGCAACTCATGATTACTTGATGACCAAATTCACCAATACACGCTGCAAAGCATTTCCTTCATCAGTACTTGCAAATTAATACCTAGGTTAGATCCTCAGATTCAGTGCTATCTGTTAAAATTTTTAATTAGAGGTTTCATTTGTAATGGTAATGGAACTATGCTTCTTTCTATGTTTCAATAGTGGTGTGCATCTGGGCATGAACACTCATGGGATCTTTCTCGGTTATGTTAATGACTACACAAATTCTCTCAAGTCTTATTCATATTTGTGTGCTATTGTGATAGGTTCAAATTGTTCCTTTCATGTGATATGCAAATAAAAAGTCTCAGATTTTCATATTGTCGTTACCTATTTTTCAATCTTTTCCAATTAAAAGATGGTTCTTTGCAGTAACCAACACTAAATAAAAAATTTAGTAAAACTTCAATATATTGTCATTTCCTAGACCTTAATCTCTGTGCTATTGTGTGGGATGCTGCGCATTGATAAATTTCTTTCTGTTGCTTTAGATGTCACTTAACATTTCATAATCTTGCAGGCCCTGGTGTGGGCGGAGAATATGGTCCTTATCGACAATCAGAACGGAACTCCATGTACAAAGAATATGCTGAGAAGTTGTTGGAATCTGGCACTGTTTATAGGTGTTTCTGTTCTAATGAGGTAGTTACCAAATGATCACAAATGGAACTCTATTCTGCACATAGTATTTGTTAGTTAAATAGCTGCATATGGATGGGGTTTACAGAAGGCTTTTAAAAATGACATAATTACTTTGAAAGAAACAAAATAACTACATTGACTTAGACACCATATATGAATAAACTGCCAGTGTATAATCTCTTAAATGAAACTATTTGTTGACAAATGCTGCACTTTCTTTTTCTCATGCATTTGCTTGTTTCTCATGCATTAAAACTAGAAAGTCATTTGCTTCTCTGTTTTCTAAAAGAACAGAAATGATCAATATACTTGAATATCATGTGTAACAACTTGAATTTGTATTTTTTTTGTTCCTTTTGTTTTTCTATTTTTTTATTTGTTCTATAGTGTTTATTCATCACAGTGATATGTCACGCAAACTGCTCATCTGTTGTTTTGTATTTTTCCTTTGTTATAGTTTTTTTACAAATATGTTTATTTCTCTAACTAACTATATATATGTCTACTGCCATATGTGATATGATATAAGATGACCTAATAAAAGATTTGGGAAAAATATAATTATCTTCATAGTGGAAAACCCTCTCAGCATGAAGAAGGCTACAACTGATAGGCAATTGCAATTTTATTGATGATTTTGTTTCTAGATTAAAATATGTTTCTAAAGCATCATGGCCATTAGCTTCCAAATATTTGATTGGGAGTTAATTACTTGATTGGATTATAGTTGTGTTGACAAGGTAATTTTTCTAGAAAGATTTGTCCTATTTAATGGTTTCATACATGATTGTTAAAATCGGTATTGGTGTCACGATTGAATGGTAAAAAAACCCAAGTATTCTCTATATAAAAACCATAGGATTGGCGAAATTGGAATCATCATGAAAAGTTTTAAAAAGGAAAATAGTCGAATAATTTCATATGCGGGGATAGGAGATCAGATAACAAATGATATTTCACTGTAATATTTTTTAGGAAAGGGGAAGGTCACATGTGACCCCTATTATTTAATATATATAAATATGTGTATATGGGAGCATGCTTCCTTTAGGTAAAGACAGATTTGGAATGTAGGACCATGACCTTAGCAGCAACTTCCAAGTTCTTTTTCAGCTAGGAAGAAGGCATCTTCAATGATTAGTCATAATTGATTATATTTGCTAAATGTTGCATTGTTAATAACCTAATTATAGAATACAAATACTCAATAATATTAATAAAATTCATATAAATAATATCAAATTAGTATTAATAAAGTTTGTATTAATAGTACAAATTATTAATATCAGATTTTTTAAATATTAAATAGTACATACTATTCGATTGCTTATAGATAAATAATTATATTTGTTACATAGAATTGATAAATAATAACAATATATCAGAATTCTGTGATATATAGTTTTGCTGGGATCTTAATCACATCTAATCGAGTTTGTATATGTATATGATGTTATGAGGCCATTGTGAGCAAGGGGATATTGTATTCTCTCTCAATTGCCATTAGGTTAGAGAAAGAGATGGAAAAGGTGTTGAATCCTTTAGACCGTAGATTGTGGGACAAATCTTAAGTGGTGATGTGGCTGGCATATTAAAATTAGAGCAATGAGGATTCACACCCCTTCCCATGCACATCAGCTAGGATTCGAGTTGAGATAGGCAGAAAGTGCTAGATTGCTCGAATTTTCCAAATTTAACCTAATCTGACTAAATTTCAACTGATTTCATTATTTACCACTGTCAATTGATTAAAGCCCAATTGCCCATTCAATTATATCTATTTTTAATGGAGCATATCTCATGTCTAAGAAAATCTTTCAGATCTCTAGCTCTTTAAATTTCTCCATTAATGTTTATGAGGCAACCAATTTCCTGGTTAAAGTTGGATTGACCTTTTCCAATACTAATCTGGCTCATGGCAATCTGACTGATTTCATAAAGAGTGTCAAATGTTTTGGGAAGGTTCTTCTAAGAATTTAGAAGGAAGAAGGATAGCTGAGAGGATCCTTGGAGTTTGGGAAGAAAGAGGAGAGTGGAATGTGTCCACAATACAAAATTCTAGACAAAAAGAGACAAAGGAGAGATTTTTCCTTACCTTGCTTGGCCTAATGTGTTAGTATTTCTAAGTGGAGTCTGATTGATTTGAAGGGAGCCCACGTAATTACAATTTCACCCTATGTTTTCATTGGCTGGAGACTGGGGTGCACAGAACGTTTTAGATCAGTAGCATAATGACATTGGGTTAGAGTGGTAGTTAGGCCCGATGTGAATCATGTGATTTGTCTTTATGATTTATCTGATATCTGACAGCTTCGTGATGTTTGTTCACAATGTCAACACTTGTAAATATTAAGGTTGAAATTATGAGGGTCATTAGAAGCTACGATCGGAACCAATCCTGGGTATTATTATCAGTGGCTGCATCACCAATTATATGTTGTGATGCTTCTTTTAATAAGTGTGATGTGTTAATGCCATCTACAAGAATGTTTAGTTCCAACCAGTATGTAGTTGGAACTAATTATCGTTAAATTTATTTTTTTAAACAACTTTTAAACATTTTTTTGTCTTTGACCACGAGGTGTCCCTACACATTGGATGTGAGACGATTCACATTTAGGGGTGGGATCAACAGGTTTAAACCCCTCCTAGTAGCACCATTATATGGATCCTGACCTTTGGCAGAAAGTCCATATTTAGCTTGCTTACCACTAGAAGCAATTGTTCGTCTTTTAGACATATTTAGTCTACTATAATCTAAGAAAATAACTTCAGTGTAACTATGAAAAACTAATGTTGTGGTTACTTGGAGGAGAGGAATAAAATAGTTTAATTGAAAGGAAAATAAAGGAAATGAATTACATTATTTTGTTTCTACTCTATTTATTCTTCTTGTTTACAAAAAAAAGAAATAATATTAATTATTGATGTGCTTATTAGATGCTCTGACTTCACTTCCCTCCATTTCCAACCAATTTGGGTCAATATAAAGTAGAGAAATTTGATGGAAGTAAATTTTTCCTCTCCTCTCTAATTCTTCCAATATATAGGATTAATTGATGATTTATTTTATTTTTTCCTTTCCTACTTTTGTCTGAGTAAACACAGCAGATGCTAGACATGGCATAATTCTTAGAAACCACAGAAACCCAGCTGTTTGGAAATTTATATCATGTTTAATTTACCAGAAATTTCAGTTCAAAAGTAGGCTTACAAAATGTAATATGATATGTCAGAAACTTAGAAACTTGTTATTGTATCTTCATATAAAGATGTATACTCATATGCTACTATACACATGACATGCATTTGTATACTCATATTTCCTTAATTCCCAGTTGGCTTATCTATACTAAGCTAGTTGATTTGTTTGACTCGTATCTTTCAGAACTTACAAGGTTGATCTTGTTTACATTTAATTTGATTGGAATTTGTATAAAGAAATAATGAACTAATAAAATGGCAAGCGAAGAAGTCTCTTGCCGTAAATAATGTGGTAGTTGTAAAGGGATCATATGTAGGATCGAAAGCACTAGGGGGTGAATAGCGCTCGTGGTTTTTTTTTTCACTTTTTTGAATGTAAAAACTATCGAGTTAAAACGCAGCAGAAAAGTAATAAATTAAACAAGAGAAAAGAAAGAGAAGGAGAAGAGAAACACAAGTAACTCGTGACGACTCCTACACCAAGGCTCACACTATTTGAGTGTTTACTTTGGGCAATCCACTATCAATTCCGAATAATACACGTAC
>JBAMIE010000063.1:2918973-2933966 GCA_037177295.1 Kaempferia parviflora
AAGGCTTCAGTTCCACTTGAGGTGGTGACATTTTGGGTAGAGTAGAGTTCTGATTCATTATCATTACTTGTTAGAAAATAGGAATTGACCATGTATTTGAAAAATTCTCAACCTAAATTATCCATTGGTACGAGAAAATATTATGACTTAGAACGAGTTCATCGTCCCTCTTCTCTTGTCGGAGCTGCACGACGCATTTATTGTCGTTGTCATGGGTTCTTATCGTTGGAAATCGTGGTTTGAGGAAGCTTAAGATCGATTTCAATACATAGAATGTGGTTTCAAAGACTGTGGTACGCGATAAGTCAAAGTGGAACCCTAGCTCAATTTTTGATTGTTGATTTGATTTTTAAGCATTTAGAAAATTTTTAGTTTTGTTTGATTAATTGAGTTGTGTTGTATTCTTAAATAGATGTTGAAGAAAATAGCTCCAGGTGTCAAAGGATTTTCAATTAGAAATAAGGTTAAAAATTTTAAATTTATGTTCATTTTGCATATCCTTAAATTCTAAATTTAGATTTTTGGATTTTTTTTTTTAATTTAGCGTATTTTTTTAAAGTATTTTCTAGTTTTTAGAGCTAGATAATTCAATTTTGGAAGTGTTGATGCATTATAATTATGGAATATATTTTTTAAAAAATTATTGTACGTATTTGTGGAGTAAAATGTAAAGTTTAGGACTTTTAGAAAATTTTGTTTGTTATTTATTTTTGAATGGTTAGAAAAATATAATTATTAAATTAAGTGATTATGTTTCTAAATATTATGTTAATAATAAATTAGTTGAAATACCAATGCTGAGATATTTTAAGAAAATACGAGATAAATCTAGTTCAAATAGGCATCTTCCTCTCCACCTACTCCTCCTCTGCCACCTTCTAATGCTGACTCAAATAAATATCATAGTGATCCTAGACTAAGAAAAAATATCGTACTGTATAATGTGAATGAAAGAGAGATTATTCGACAATACTATTTGCAAAAAAAAAAAATCCTTTTCGACCTAAGAATAATTAATTTTCTTACCATCCTACTTACAAAAAAAACTCTTAAATAGCTATGGATTTAGCGTTGGATTTATTCAAGCTACATGGTTCAAAAGATAAACAAATATTTTGAGCTATATGGTTCAGTAACCATCCTAATTGACTAGACCACAACATTGCAAAAAATGGAGTCATCTATCTTTATTGCTATTTATTTAAAGTTGATCAAGATAGTCAAATTGGTGGTGATTATTTTTGTTACAGAGAAATTTAAAAATTAGAGAAAAAGAAAGAAAATGTTCATAAATATGTTGGGAGTCATAATACCATTCGCAAGAGGTGTTTGATGATGACTTATGACTTAATGAATTAAAAACATCATATTGAAACTTTTTTAGTCAATCAGTCGATTCATGTAGTTGTCAATTATATCGTGTTCATTTGACAACATCAATTGATTGTATAAGATTTTTTGTGCGCCACATATTACCATTTTGTGGTAATGATAAATCCACATACTTACTCAATCATGATAATTTATGTTGGGGTGCCAGGTTATAAATTAGTCTCACATTGGAAATACATAGAAAAGATAATGAGTTTAAAGGAGGAAGATATCTCCATTAATATGAGTTCTTTTAGGTAAAGCACAAAATCAAACCTATGAGGGTTTAGGACCAAAGTAGACAATATCATACCAATGTAGAGACTGTCAGAAGACATAATTGTCGACTGTGCACAAGAGTGATGGTCTAATTGAGTCATGTGAGTATAATATTGACATTAAACAAAGGAAGTGAGACTCTCATGTCAGACACCAGGTAGAGAAATCATAATAGGTCAGGTGGATCGAGGGGTAGGAAGATCCATCGTGGCAAAAAGACCTGGTGGGTCAAGGATTAGATGTCAAACAGATAGACTTTCCAGTTGCACTCGGCATTGCTCCCTAAAACCTCGCCTAATATTCAATAAGATATTATCAGATTTATTGCCTATGTAACCATTAATTTTATTCTTGGAGATCTTGATTATGAATTATTTAGTATATTAGTTGATGAGACTCGTAATATATGTGTTAAAGAGCAAATGACAATTGGTTTACTGTTTATAGATGAAAGGGGAAATATTGTTAAATATTTTATAGGCATTATACATGTAAACAACACTACTGTATTATCATTTAAGATTATTATTACTTATTTGTTGCATCAACATGAGTTATCTATATCTAATCTGTCGATGTAAGGAAATGGTAAAGCTGGCAATATATACAGGAGGAGAATTCAATTGTTTAAAAAACTTAATTATGATGGAAAAATAAGTCTACCTATTATGTTTATTATTTTGCTCATGAACTGCAATTTACATTTGTAGTTGTTGTTGAAAATACATAGGGATTTATATTTTTTTGTTTATGTGTTTGCATAATTTAATAAAATTGTTGGATTTGCATAATTGAATAAAATTGTTGGAACATCTTGTAAGTGAAGAGACATACTTTGTGAGAACAATTTGAAAAAGAGTTATTAAAAGAATTTGGAATGATAATATCTTCATTAGACAAGGTATGAATCAAGAGAATACATTGAAAAAAGCTAGGAGTACACATTGGGGCTCACATTATCATACATTGTTGAGTTTAATATGGTTGTATCTTTCAGTTATTGATGTTCTTTTAATTATTGAAGATGAGGGGGAAAATTATAAGCAAAGAGAGAAAGCAAATAATCTATTGAAATTGATGAGAAAATATGATTAATTCATATTTCAGATGCACTTTCTGAAAAATATCTTATAAGTCACGAATGATTTTTTGCAAGCTTTGCAAAAAAGGATTAAGACATTGTAAATTATAATTCTTGGAAGATTAAGTAAATATTAACTGCAAACCATGAGAGATGATAGTTGGAATTTGTTACCGAATAAAGTTTCACATTTTGTGTTATATATGAGGTAGTCACCCCCAACATGGAAGAATTGTTCGCCTTTCATGGGAGATCACGATGACATATTGAAAGAAAGACAACTTTTTACTATTATCACATTGAAATATTTTATAAAGTGATAGATTTGTAACTTTAAGAGTTGAACATACACTTTAACGAGATGAATGAACATACACTTTAACGAGATGAACATAGAGTTGTTATGTATGACTTGTTTTGATTTATCAAATTCATTCTCAACTTAAGAAAAGAGAAAATTTCTTCATTTTGCTCAGTTTTATCCATCCAATTTCTCCCTGATGAAGTTAATGCATCATGAACACCAACTTGATAAATTTATTTTTGACATGTAAAGTAGCAATCAATTCTTTGAGGTTGCAGGAATTAGCAAGCTTGCTAAAAGATGGTTCAATTGAAGAAACATTAATTGTATCCTTTTGTATAATTACTTTTGAAAATAACATTGTTATTGTTCGTTGCAACTCAAATGTAGAGAGAGTATTTTCAACAATAAAAATAATTAAAACCTACTTCGTAATCGATTGGGAGATGATACGGTAATCAGGGGCGTAGCTACTTGAGGAAGGAGGGATGCAACCGCCCCCTCTAGAATTTTGGGGGAAAATTATTACATTGATTTTTTTTAAAAAAATAAGGATCTAGTTATAGATTTTAAAATTTTATGATTTTTTTTGCAAAAAGTCAAATTAAATCCTAGCTGACACCTAAGAGCTTTTTTCTTCTCTCCTTCCCGTGTAGCCATCTTTTTCTTGTTCTTTCTTCTTCATCTCCTAATCCTCATATTCTTTTTTTCCTAATCTTTAATTTTACCCTTAAAATCCTCCATCGCATGTTGTTGTCGTCCACTTCATTATCATTGTACGTTGTTGTTGCCACACGCTATTGTTGGCAGGGCCGCCATTGTTTGCTTCCAGTGCTACTGTCGTTTGGTTCCAGTGCCACTGTCGTTTGCTTCCAACGCTGCCTCGTTGCTTTGCCAACATTCAACAACAAACATATTTTGATAAGGTTAGTTTGATTTTTTTTTTTATTACGAATTTAACAATTGTGTTTTGATAAAAGAAATGATTGTATTTTGTCTTATCATTTAATACAATTTTAAATGGATATCTATATCAACACAATGGATATAAATAGCTACACAATTATAAAAAGAAGTATGATGATTTTAAAGAATTACAAAGTATGAACTTTATTTTATCATATTGTCAAGTTAGAATGATTATTTAGATTATAATGAGGATTTTATTATTTTATACGTAGGAATGCTAAATATTACGAGGAAGCAAGATCATAAATGATTTTTAACAATGAGTTATAGATAAACTTAGTCATCAACAGATCGTTATTTCAACCTGAACTAAATGTTAATGTCGAAATTTTTTAATTTAAGTTTATTTTCAGCTCTTTAAATTTTAAATTTAGACTTTTAAATTGTGAAAAATAACCTACACTTATGTCTGAAATATTTGAAAATCGCACCTTAAAATTGCCCTCTTGGTCGATAATCCTGACTACGTCACTGCTCGTTAGCCTACATACTCCGCATGCACGATGTGCGTGGGTACTTCTCATGCAGGGAGGCGCCTACGGTCATTGGAGGTGTAACATCACACGCGCGGGGGTGTGCAGACTAACATTTTAATAGACAACTATATTTGCACTAAAATCCAAAAAATACATATGCGTTAAATTAGAATGAATCAAATTGTACTAATTGATTTATTTTTTTTAATAAATCCAATCTATTGAATTTTTTTTTATCAAATACTCAACTGATAATTTTTATTATAATTAATTTATGAACAATTAGTCAACTCAATGACGTTTGGTATATATTTGGTAATTAAAATAGTAGTAGATTTGATTGAGAGGGAATAAGTTTAGTAACTAATATATAAAAATATGGGACATCCAATATAGGAGGTTATATTTGCAGAGTATTGAAAATATATACAAATAATTTATTTGACAAATTAGAAAGCATATTTTTATTAACTTAGCTAATTTAAAAAACTGATTTCCATTACCAAATGCCCCTTTCGCTAAATCATAAAGGTCCATTTAATTTATCAAATACCTTACTTAACATTTAATTCATAATTTATCTATTTTATATCCAGTTGTTTTTTTAAATCAACGTTTATTATAATAATACATTTAATAAAAACCACCACCTTGAAAAATTTATGACTATTTAAGAGACAAACTTTTCATAATTGCTGGTCCCAATCAGCTGTTGATCTGCCTGCCCAAGTTAAACCACCCATTACTAACCACGTGACCCATTGTTCGTGGGGCCCTCCTCCCTTCTATAAGATGTCACGGTGGAGTTCGTCTCGGTCCAAGCGCGCACTTCGTCCGATTTTCTCTTACGTTGCTCTTCGTGCTGCCGCCGGGGAGCCGCCGGAAGCGAAGTCGTAGAACCCTAGATTCCTCGTTTAGCATCTGGATCCGATGGAGTCTGTTCGTGTCGCTATGGAGGTCGGCAGTGACGGGGTGGCGGTCATAACCATTTGCAATCCTCCGGTCAATGCTTTGTCCACCAAGAGTACATCCCCATTCTCTTCCTCTTTGTCTGTCGGGTTTAAATTGGCTTTGCCGGTTTGCATCTTTCGCTACTTTGTTGTGTTATACGGTCTTGATTCGAGGGTTTCTTTCCTTTCCCCCCTTTTTTTTGTGGTATTGATCGCGGATGGGTTATTGCAGTTATTGCTGGATTGAAGGAGAAGTACGCGGAAGCGATGAGTAGGAGTGACGTCAAAGCCATTGTGCTAACAGGTAAGCGCTGGTTCTAGATTGTTTTATTTGATAATCTGGCTGTGTTTTGTTTTTATGCGTTATGTTTTTGGCGGAACGGGCGGTCAGAGTCAAACGGAAGCTATAAACTCGATTTATTATTTGTTTTTGTTTTTTGATAAAAAAAAAGAAGCTTTGAGGCTGAATTCTAGTTCATAATGAAGATCACAAAAGCCAGTTGAAGCTACAACGTTGGACAATCCATTCTGTGATGCCAGGTCCCGTAGGAGCTTTTTAAGGATGGTGAAGTAAAGTTTGCTTGCGAGTGCATCGGCGACCAGGTTCCTCCTCCATACGGCAGTGCTTACAGCGGTTTCGTAGTCCTTGAAGAGTTGTTTCAGGGTTTTTAATCTTCCTTAGGAAGTTGGGGAGTCCGGTCGATCCCATTAAGCAGATCGCAGCCTTCCTGGAATCATCTTCCCAGGCTATTTTGAGTTCCACCTTCATGGCTTGAAGTTCTGTGTCACGCATGTTAAGCACGACGGTAGCCCTGACCACTGCCTGCATGAAGGTAGGACCGACCACTGCTAGGTTCTGGCGTTGCGTTCCTCTAGTTACCTGCTTTGTTGCAACTTGCAAGGCAGTCCCTCAGGACATGAAGGGCAGTTCCTGCAGCGGTTGGGCAAACATAGCAGCTAGTTTGAGTAGATAAACCCGTTCCATGTTGGTTAAAAGCCCACTATTCATCATCTTTCAATCAAGATTTACGCTTGTTGGGGGGCTGCCCATTTCCAAACAGACTTCCAGATCGGATTGCTCTGAAATGGAGTTGTCAGTTCATCTCTCAATAGCTTCTCATAGCCTGTTTTAGCACTATGAGTTCCATCTCTAGACCACTTTTATATAGCTGTAGCTGAATCCTCTATGTCATTCACCAGCTATTGTCTGTGTTTGGCGTGTTCCAGCACAGTTGAACTAGAGAGAGAACTTTGAAATTTATCCCACTCCCGATTTCCCTCCCTTGTGATCTCATTCTCCTTTATCATTCCCAGAAGGTCTTTTGAGATTTCGTGAATGGCCAAGCTGCAGAGTTTCAGGCTCATGGGTTGCCGAGCCTGCTTCTCCCTGGTTGCCATGGGTTGTCAGATCTCTGTGCTTTCAGATTGCTTGGATAGTGGGAAAGCCGCAGCGTTGTGACTTAAACATACTTTGTGTAGATTTAATACTCGAAGTTGTATAACTCCTAGCCCAATTTTCTCAACTTTGAATCTAGAGATTAAACTTTCTTGCAGATCCAATTCTATGCAAATACTAGCATGTCTTCTTGATGACATTGAATTTGTTACACGATTGATCTTGATTGCCTTGCCTATGCGATCACCCACTAGAAAGGTGCTGCGTTGGAACTCTGAAGTCCTTCCCTTGTTCGTTATGAAGTTAGGAACCTGTTTTGATATTGAGAGGTTGATCTTGCATCACCTAAGATTGTTAGCTATTTGGCTCTCCTTTGGAGTTCGGATTTACAGCCTCTACCCTATCACACGTCTTCCTTTTCAACTTCTTGACACTCTGGCTGAGGAGATCCTCCTCCTTGTACTTGGCTTCCTGGTCTATCGAGTCTCGCCAATGCTCTAGACTTCATTCTTTTTATAAAAAATCAATTATGTAAGTTTTAATTTTTCAAGTCTTTTTTTGTTAATGAAGCATGAAAAATGCAAAATATTAAATTTTTTCACAAGTGAATTCCCATTAGTTAATTCTTTCAAAATTCTTGAAGAATCAATATTGTTAGCTAGAAGTTGTATTCACAGCCTTGTATATATGCAGTTGAATTCTGCCTAGTCATTTTATAAACAGCTTATTGTTTCATACATTATGGATATTAACGGATTGGGTACAGGTGGTCAAGTCAAATGGAGGTTTTATTAAATCAATTTATTGTAATTTCTATTTTTCAAAGTTGTTTTCTTTGGGAGGTATGTAAAATGTAAATCAAGTTTTTTTTTCCACAGATGTATTCCATTAGTTGTTAATTCTTGGGGATTCTTGAAGAATCACAATTATTTGCTTCAACTCATATTCATGTTCATGTATATATGTTGAAAAATGGACCTATGTTCATTTTTCTTTTCTAATATTTTATGTTTAATTATATTTCATAAATATATTAGAAAAATTGGAAATATAAATCAAAGTTAAGTCAAAGAATGTAGAAAACAATACAGCTGAATGAACCACCAAATTAAGCAGTAACCAATGCTTAGTTCAAAACAAAAAGGAGATCAGTGCATAATATATCAAATGTGAAATCTATTTATGTAGGCACTAGGCAATATACAAAAAAATATATTCAATGGGCTGAACATAGGTTAATTCCTTACTGTTCCATCCAATAAAGATGACACACCCTATTTTTCTAGCTCATTAACTGTCCATTTGAAGACTGAAGCCTCTTTTGTAGAAGGGCACAAGTGTTGAGGAAAAAGCTTC
Organism: Kaempferia parviflora; assembly: GCA_037177295.1. Classification (NCBI taxonomy): domain Eukaryota; kingdom Viridiplantae; phylum Streptophyta; class Magnoliopsida; order Zingiberales; family Zingiberaceae; genus Kaempferia; species Kaempferia parviflora. Next base: position 2,927,156 of record JBAMIE010000063.1, read on the forward strand.
GATTTGTCGTTGACGTATGTAGGTTGATCAGGAACACAGTGAGGTGATTGATCAGGGCTCTTCGTGAGGTCAATTGGGCATGATTGCAAGGCCAATGAGGTTGATTGTACTGGGAATGGAGCAAGCTCATGAATAGATTGTGAGACGACACAAAGTGAGTGACAATAATGAGTGTGACAGCAAAGAGCATGAGAATGGCACCGCGTAAAAATGGAGAAGCAGCACACCACAAATTTGACAATGGAGAGTGGGCAGTTAATGAGCTGTTGTCGACGAATGTGCAATCAGGATACCCTTTATCAGTTTTTCAACCCACTCAATTATTTAAGTTGATCTTCTTTTATTTTATGGATTGATCAATTAGCTAAAATAGAAAGACTAATCTGACCTAATTTAATTTGTGTCAATTGATTAATTCTGTTTCATTTTTTCTGATAGGTAAGGGTGGCAAGTTCTGTGGTGGTTTTGACATCAATGTATTTTCAGAAATTCAAAAAACAGGTATGATGGGAAAATTTACTTTTAGTTGGATACGCTATCAGTAATGTTGCTGATTCCATGATTGTCTTATCTAACTACTGGTGCAGGGGATCCATCACTTCTACCAGATATATCTATTGAACTTGTGGTCAATACCGTTGAAGGTTGTTGCAAGTGTTTATCTGTTTAGGTTTAAATGCCCATATTAATTGTTATCAAGTACTTGGATCTGTGTTTGTTTCTGTATTTCTGTATATTCAAGGGCTTACTTTTACGTGTTTCCTGGTCTTTAGATGCTCCCAAGCCTACAGTTGCAGCCATCCAAGGGCTTGCATTAGGTGGTGGTCTGGAGCTAGCTATGGTTTGTGTTGTTTTCGATGAGCCATTGTATCTTTGTTATATTTCTAGAGAGGTTTTCATTGAAATTATGGTGTAAAATTTAGGGTTGTCATTACCGAATTTCTACTCCAGAAGCTCAATTTGGATTACCGGAATTGTCTCTTGGTGTTATTCCTGGGATGGGAGGTATCAGCGATCACTAGAACACTTTGTCCTGTTGCATATCTAAGTATATCGCTATCTCACTGAGACCTTGTTATTTTCAAGGTACACAACGGTTTCCGAGGCTTGTAGGATTACAAAAAGCTACAGAAATGCTGCTCGTGAGTATATTCCCACTGATATAATTAATGTTTCGCTAAATTGTGTTTCTGACTGTGCAAATTATCCTTGATTTTGCTGCTTGTACTGATATTTTCTTACGTTTTCAAAACAGTTAATGGATGTACTGAATACAGTGATTTTTGCATATTTGCACTGTCGCACAATCAAATGCTTTTATTCCTAAGTCACTGTAGAGAAGCGGTATCTCTATGAAAACAATGTACTAATGCTTTTATTCTCTCTTAGCTTTATTATAACATAGAATCTAGTCACAGATAATTCATCAAATATATTTTTGCATGGATTTTTTGAAATAGAATTCAATTTGAGGGATGAAAGACTTATGCGGCCACACCTTATGCAACACGATGACATTTGTTCAAACAAAGTTGATATACCATAGTAAAGAAAGATCTCAAATTTAATGTGGCTATGACCAAGGCTCTTGTAAACAAAAATAAGAGAAAATCTTAATTTTTAGAGAGATAAAAAAGGAATATAAGGCACTTATGGCCAGTAGTCACCGTGGTTTACCTCCTCCGTGTTGGCTCTGGTACGGGTCGGCGGGGGCGCTGGGGGTGAGCGATTCGCCTTTTTTTTGCCACAAGAATAAGAGAAAATCTTAATTGTTAGGGAGATAAAAAAAAGGAATATCAGGCACTTGAGCACTTATTACTCCTTGGTCACCTTCCATATGCCAGATTGATAAAAAAAATGAAGTGTTGAGTCTGTTGACCCTCTTTTTTGAAATACTTCTATGGACTGGAGCCAAACCCTCACAAACTTAAGGCAAGCCCACAAGACATCATACACTTTTTAATCTAGTGTATATATAAGAACACTACTGATGCTCATTAATTTGTGCTTATCCAGACAATGCTAGTGAAGCATCTTCATATAAAATGACAGAATGATCTTGTTAATAACTATAACAATCCTTGTGCTTATCTAAATAAAGAATCATTCCTGTCTATTGGAAACCTGGCCTTGGAGACACAACAACACCTTGCTCTAGTCCTCTAGATCATAGACATCACCTCTTCCGATGGTTTTGAGGGCCAGCTAAGTGATCAAATAAAGTGTCAAATCAAGTACACCTGAATGAGTTTAATTATCTTGCTGACAAAATTTCAAGTTAAATATGCATCTTTAATTTCTTCCATGCTTCAACATGATAACTTCATGGACCATTTTATGCAGAACCTTTTTGAGGAGTGCAAGGCAAACTTGGACTAACCCACTCACATAATTCTGCTTTGGATTTAATATACCATTTGAACCAATATTACTATTCTTTGATTTATCTTTTATTAAATTTAAAAACAAACAGTGGGAAGTTAACAATCATTCATTAATAATGGTTCACTAAATTTTGAACAGGAGACGATCCTTTTTATGCCATTTCTTTTCTTTCACATGTATATCTATATTATTGTAGACATATAGATGCTAATTTATCTCTATCAAAATAGTTGAAGTACTATATTTCTCTTTTTTTCTCTCTTATTATTCTAGAGAAGCCTAATGAAATTCTTTCTACTTAATTTTCTTTGTTATTGTGGAGCTTTAATAATAGGGAAATTAATTTAAACCCTGATTATGCCTCATTCCAATGATAAATTAAGAAGTATCATTGCGTGATCACAACCAAATAAATGATAATCAATGAGCTATATGTCAGTTGTCAAAATTAGGTGATCACATATTACTAACATTTATAGCATGCAGTTATCAAAAACAGTCATCGCAAAAGAAGCAAAAAGTTATGGTCTTATTGATGATATTGCTTCTCCAAACAATTTGCTCTACATTTCACGACTTCGGGCTTTGGAAATCAGTGAGCAAAACAGACCAAGGATTAGTTCACTTCATCGGACTGATAGACTTGGCTCCCTTTCTGAAGTTCATAAAATGCTGGAAGCTGCTAGGAACCTGGCAAATACGATAGCTCCTAATATGCCACAACACAAAGCCTGCCTTGATGCAATTGAGGAGGGTATAAACTTTGGAGGATATGCTGGTCTTCTGAAAGTAAGAATTATTCTTTATTTTTTTTGCTTTTATTGGTTTGCAATAATCACAAAGTGTTGGTTATCTTAAACAATTTTGTGCAAGAAAGCTTTGCTAGTATTTTTGCTAATCTAATGCATTATGCTACCACTAACATATGAGAAAGCTTTAAAATCTATTTTTTTTTTTTCAAAATGGTTTTAACATAGGAGTTGAAAATGATGAATTAGGATATTTGGTATCTTTTTTTCTCCTTTGAGATTTCATTCATTGGATCTTAGGCCTTAGGAATAAGCATTTTAATTAACCGACTTTAACATGGTATGAGGTCAACTACTAATTTGTAGCTTAGAAATAGGCTTGAACGAAGTTTGAAGTCTCATTTTGTTTCTGGGTGTTGGTCCTTGGCTCAACATGATGGTGTATTGGTGGTGCCACCAGCATACCTAGGTTGTGCCAGTTGGCATCAATCTGGAGGAAGAGCCTAGGAGACACCACGTACGAAAGAGGAGGAAGAAGACAAAGAAGAGGAGGAAAGAACGGCGGAAATTTGGGGACTAACTGCCAAGTACTTGTCTCACTACTCATTCATAGGCTCATGCTGTTGTGTCTTAAGAGGTTAAATCAACAACACAATTGTGTGCTTATCACTGATCAGAAGAGGAATCATGATCATGTGCTATAGCTGCGCCTAGAGGAAGATGAGGATGTCAGGAAGGAGATTCACCATCTCGCCTCCATCTCCAAATCTAGAGTTGTGCCTCTGAAAAAAATTTAATGTCCGTGTATCTAGGCAGAAGCCTCCATGTAATAATGTTCTCTATCTGTTCTGCATGCTAGTTGGCTGCCGACGGAATAAGATGCTTTGTTTGTACCAACCAACACAAAACAATTTTGAAACCCTACGATTAATTACACGAAACATTCTCATTTGTGCAAGCAATAAACTTGAATCATCCTGAAAGGCCCCAAATTCCTCATTCAAATACCAGGCAGCTGTTCACATCATGTTATTTACTTTCATAAATTTAACTAATAACATGTTAGCCTTGGACAAATACTGGACTTATGCACTATGCTGCAGTAGTGATCTTAAGTTGGGACTTTTCATTCTTATAGTTGACAAATTATTTTGTTTTGAGTTTTCAGATGACTCTGCATATAAATTGTCTGTGTTTGCTTGTGAGAACTACAGAAATTTAAGTTATTTAATCGCAATGTCCTTTTCTGAAATGAAAAAAAATCCACAGCATACTAAGATCTGAGATATCATTCTTAGACTTGTTTATCAGGCACTGATTTTCACCTTATTGAACTAATGATCTAGACTTGACATTTTGAATTCAGGAAGCAAAGATTTCTAAAGAATTGATCCTTTCAAGCACTACAAAAGGTTTAATTCACAGCTTTTTCTCACAGCGTGCAGTTACAAAGGTAATTCTGATTGAAATTATGGATGAAATCCTTATTCTGTACCATCAGCATGACACATATAATACTTGATACTTATATGTTAGTGACGGGGGTATTCCACTAACTAGTGCCCAATTCTGCAAGGCAAATGCATAAGGATTGAAAATGAAATGCTAATAGGCCTCCACTTAAGCAATTTAATTTTGATTCTAGTTTCATATCCTATTTAAATTTTGTACACTTTCCTCTATCAAAAAAAAAATATAAGAAAAAGAATTTGAGTTTTATGGAGTTCTGATTAGGAAGGTGCATTTCAATCATACTGCCTCAGGGATCTCACAACCTTTATTTCCCATTATCAATTAAAGTAATTAACTATTTTTGTTCACTTTATTCTTACCTAAAATTTAAAGGTCCTTAATGTAATTTTCGAACTAGACAATTTTGCCTCACCTTTTTCTTAATTTCTTATCATCTAAATGTTTTCCCAGGTACCTAATATCACCAATATCAACCTCCAACCTAGAAAAATAAAAAAGGTTGCTGTAATTGGTGGGGGTCTGATGGGTTCTGGAATAGCTACTTGCTTCATCATAAATAACATATCTGTCACTTTGAAAGAACTTAATTCTAGTTTTCTGCAGAAAGGATTGAAAACTATAGAAGGTAAGAAATATAAATGGTAACCTCCCTTTTAACTCCAAACTTCTTGTCTTTTACCATTTAATACCTTATAAGCAATTTTAAAACTTTTCATTTCATTGTCACTGCAGATATGATTTTTTTTCTTTGGAATTTCTTATGCATTTTACTTTAAAATTATCATTTTTAGTTTTATAATTTTAAGAATATTGCTCTTGCATTAATTTTAACAGGCAACCTTGAAGGTTTTGTGAAGAAAGGGTTGCTGACACATGAAAAGATGAAGTCTGCTTTGTCAATTCTTAAGGGGGTGCAAGATTACTCAGAGTTCATTGATGTTGATATGGTTATTGAGGTTATTCTTCAAACTATAATATATATTATAAAATTATATTTCTTTGTTTGCTTTGAAATTGATTTATCCAAAAACTGAAGAAGCTAATGATGTATATTTGCAAGAAGTGCATGGTCATTTTCCATGGAACTAAAATATGGAAACCAAAGACCTTGAAGAATCCGATACAGTTAGGTAGCATTTGAAGAAATGCTTTAATAGCAGTAGACCAACAAGTTTTAATCCCAAGAAATACTTTCTTTATCTTTTAGCAAGAAAATTGTAAGCTCCCTTTGTGAATCCAAGGAGAACTTGTGTTCTCTCGTCTAAGGTCAAATCTCGATTTTGGTGTGAGTTCTGATACTAAATTGGAGAAATTAAGTTACTAGATGGATTCCAGCTATCATGAACAAGTTTACCTAACTATTTTGTGTGCTTTTGTCAACACATTTGTACTGTTGGATGTTCTGGCTTTGTTTTTTCTTTTCTAAAAACTACTCATACAAGTTTCTTCTTTTTTGCAGTGTGTTGTCGAAGATGTGTCTCTTAAACAGTCAATATTTGTTGATATTGAAAAGATGTGCCCTCCACATTGCATTTTTGCAACCAACACATCCACCATTGATCTCAACATTATTGGCCAAAAGACTCTGTCTCAGGATCGAATTATAGGGGCACACTTTTTCAGGTTTGTGATGTTTTCTTTGCTTTAGTGCATAGGAAAGTGTAGGATGTTGTCTCAAGAAAGTTTTGGGAATTTTAGTAATCCAACCTCAAAATGACTGATTGTGAGAAGCAACATTTCCCGAAGAAAATTTTACTTAAAACTTTGGGTTGAAAATGTTTCAATGATCAAAAGGCAAGGTGAAAGATATTAATTAATCATCTAACCTTGAGGTTATTAAATAGAGACTTGATCTGTATCAGTTAGCAAACCCTGTCATGTCATGGTGGATGATTGTTGTGTTGATAATCAGCACAGTGTGGGAAGGAACTATGTTTATGGCCATGATTGGAGGTTCTATCAAGGGAACCAGAAGCAAGTGAGTTAAGTTTTGGTGATTGATGGTGTTGTAGTTTCTGCAAGCAAGTTTGAATTTATAACACCATTATTTATACTGACACTTATTAGATTGGTTGATATAAAATGATATATGGAAGTCCATACCACTTTCCTGGGATAGTTACGAAGTATTCTTGAATGGTTAGTGTGCTGCTTTAAATTAAAAGTTGCTTCATATACATGATCAATGTGTGATACATTTTGCT
>JBAMIE010000063.1:2971894-2999208 GCA_037177295.1 Kaempferia parviflora
AAACTATTTTAAATATTTTTATAAAATTTTAATCTATTTTTAATTTATAAAAATAATTTAAAGTTTATTTTTAAAATAATTTTAAATTATATAACTATATTATATTATATAAATTATCTATTTTTTTACTTTAAATTTTTTATATTTTTAATAAAAATATGTATTATAATTATAATAATTAATTAGAAATTAGATATTATATATTTATAATGATTTTAATTAAAAGATTTTATAAAACCTAAATTCTTCCTTCGCGACAACGCGATCGCGATTCTGCTGCAGCCGCCTTCGCCTCCTCGCCGCCTTCGCCTCCTCGCCGCCTCGCCGCCTCGCCACCTCGCCGCCGCAGTAGGGCTTGCGTGACGAGTCCAGGGCTTGCGCGACGAATCCGCCGCCGCCGTGGAGATCGCACGACTTCTCCATGGCCGCAGAGCTCGTGCGACGCAGTCCGTGGGCTTCAGTGCCGGTGCCAGTTTCGGTGTGCGGGCGGAAGTTTCCCCCGTTCCGCCCGGCACGAAACGAAATTTTTATCCATGATTAGTAGTGCATGAAGTTTGGTTTCTTATGAGGGTGTATAGTGTATACATTATTATGTTAGATTTTTAGTAAATTTATTGCTAGTTCACATATTTACTACGATAAGGTTCAAATTACATGCAAGTTGCCCCCGGGACAATGGTGCAATGGTTAGACCCTCCAACATATAACTAAGGGATCTAAGGTTCGAATCTCAGCTGGGGCACACTGCAAGGGATTTTCCATTCAATAAGAAGCATGCTTAATAATGCTAGCCGTCTAGATGTGCCTCCGTGAGCGCTTCCCGATTGGAAAACTTTCGTGGGGCCGGGCTGGTGACCCCCGGATTAGTTCGTTCGTGGATACCTGGTGCCAATTAAAAAAAAATTGCATGCACGTTTCTTGTGATTCTATTTGTAGTCCTAGAATTATGCACACATCACTTTTCTAAGAAACCAAGTGTGATAACAGACAAGTTTTCTACTAATCCAACACCATCAATAATATGCAAAAATGTAACAATCATATCTGCATAGCTACACATTTTTGAAAAATTATTTTTTTTCCCAGCAATATGAAGTGGTTTAAATTGAGAAGATTTACATATGAAGGTTATAATTTAGAAAATCATAGTTTTTATGTGTTGTGAGATTTTATTTTGATTTAGGCATTGCAAACTAGGTATTTATGACTTGTTTTAGGACAATAAGTTATTTTCAAAAGTTACTTATCTATATACAAAGGAATTAGGAATCTTATCTAGTGTTTAGGAGAATAGGTCAATGTTGGGATATTTTCTCTTTGAGTTTGTTTTCTGCAGGATATTGTTAGTTCATGGTGTTGCATCAATTGGTTATAAAGCCTAACCCTGGATTTGGTTCTTGATTCAATGTATTTCCTTTATCCACTACCGTTTGCATCCACTCAATTCAAATACCTTGATGTAGTATGAAATAATCTCCTCACTGAAAACTCGAACTCTTGACTCACAAAAAGGAAAAATATTATGGAATTGAAGATAACTCGATACATGGGATCCTAATCCTTTTTACGGACTCGAAATAAGACCAAGTCGTCAAAAGTGCCTATTTTATTCCAAAATTATAACAAACTTTTAAAAAGTCTATCCTATTTCTAGGATATATAACAAACCTTTAAAAATTCAAAATAGAATTTGTAAATTATAAAATTTAGTAGAAATTTCTAAATTGATCTCCAATTTGTGGACTGTCATTCTCGTTTATCAAGGATAACTTGACTCTAGGCGAATGTTCAAGTCATTTTCAATTATTATTATTTGCCTCATGAAAAATTCGTTGAGGTTGATTTCTTTGTTAATATTATTGGGCAACCCTTCTAATGAGTGAAGAACTAGTGTACTTTTTTTTTAAATTTTAATTTTTTGGAATTAAGCATTGACTTTTTTTTTTGCTTTTCAGTTGTCCCTTGTAATGGTTAGGAAACATTGTCTCTGATCAAGAAGTGAACATAGGAAACATTGTTTCTGATCAAGAAGTGAACATACTCTTAATGACTCCCCTTGACAAAGTTAACACACAAAGATGAAGCTTGAATATCTTCTAATAAGTTAGCATAATCTCAAATTTAAAAAATAAACTATTGTTAGATAAGTTGGTAAATTACGTAAATGTACATAAGAATCAAGTTTTTCCCGAGAAGAATGAACGTAAATACTTGCGTCAAACATCCTATGGAATTTCTAGGGATGGTGAGTGTGTAGGTATACTTTACATTGTTTTCTGAGTCTGAGGTGTATCAACATATTTTTTAATGCATGAAGGATTTTATAATTTAATGCAAAGGGATTTTATGAGTATATGAGGTAATGGCTTTAATGATACATGATGATTACTGCATGGAGGTATTTTATAATTTCGAGGAATGCATGATAATATGAAAAATTGTGAGAAAACCTAATTAAATGTAGGAAATTTAATTACCAATTAAATAATTAGATTTTTTTTTTCTAAAAAATAGAAAGAGTGCTTTTAATAATGCAAACCTTATAGATGTTGAAGTTGACACGAAGTTTGAGTCTAGATGAATGGATAGAAATTCTCACTCTTATAAATTTTAAATGTTTTGTACCAGATCATATCAATCTTGTAAGCTACTAGTTACAATTGAATTGGGATAGAATCTTGATCTTGTATAAGATCCCAAAGGAATGGAACCACCTCTTCAATAATTTACTGTGCTATAGTAATCAATACTATTGGAAATTTTCTTTTCATATCCTTGTCATTTTCTCTCTCCCTCTATTTTCTTAAAATGAGACTCAAGAATGATTAAGAGGAATGTTAGCCTTCCTCGTGAACAAAGAAAGCTGAGATCATCAAAGAAGCCCGGTTAATTACATGATATGATTGGGACCTATTCTTGTTGTTTGTGTGAGGATAGGAAGGCAACATAACTGATGGACCAATTGGACGTCTTTAGATGACTTAGTTGTTTGTGAGGTTGATGTGATGTGAAAAGCAATTATGGAACTTATCTCAGTTTGCTCGTAGAGATACACATATCTTGTTGGTGTAAGTGGCAGATTGTGTGGTAGCATGAATAGGGCCCAAACATGGGCCTTTATTGGTCATGATTAGATGCACCCACCATTGGTTGCATGATCAAGTAAAGCTAGAAGGCAGTAGTGGTTGCAAAAGCTAGTTGTAATGCTTCCTATTACAGTAGTGCACAAGCGAAGAGGCCACAACCGTGCAGGGTTGGATTTGCTATTTAGCTGTATTTGTAATGTGCTCCTTTACTTATAATTATTGTAGGAGGATTGCGTGGTTGTGAAGGCCATTAGGTGATGTGTTGGACGTGTGCAGTTACTGCACACGTTGCCAGATGAATGGGACACGTTGCCGAGATAGTGGGGAGTGATATCCACTCTTCTCCTTGTATAAAAGTGTCCAAGAAAATTAGAGTTAGGGATCAGAAAAGAAGAAAGACGAAGGAACATCTGAAAGATCAGAGATTTGGTTTCTGAACAAGCGAAGGACCTTTCGATTGGTAATCGTCCTTCCGACAACAAGAACTGAAAACTTGCGATCCGTTGTCATGGAACAATCACTGTAATTAGATTTCATGCAATTTAGTTTGTGACAATGGTATCAGAGTAATAAAGTTGAATTCATGAAATATATTACATCAAAACACCTCTGTTGAAATCCCTGCTATGTTGTGGACGGAGTTTGTCTTCGTTGTGTTCTGCCTTTGTTAGACGAAATCATAATCTAAGTCGCGGTCTGCCGTCGTCGCGGCCTTGTCTCGCTGTTGCTGGGCGCAATCCCAATCTGCGAACGTCAGCGAGCCTCGAACGTAGTAGCCAACACCCATTGAGATTTTCTCCGATAGTGGCCGATGGGTTACTTTGGGGATGGAGGCATAGGTGCTGGCGGTAGAGAACAAAAAGCAGCGCTGGACATAGGGTTTAGCGTTGGCAAATGACATATGTGACAGCGGAAGAAAAGGAAACGAAACTTAGGTTTTGTGTTCACAACATTCGTTTTTTTAAGCAAGCTGACATCATCAATTAATTGGGTTAGTGTTTATGCATTCAATTTTTTTTAATGCTGGATGAAGAAAAATGTTCTCGCATATGAATCGTGTTTAAAAAAAATGTTAGTGTACATTTTATTTTTGCAATTAAATTATTTCCATGCATGTTAAAATCAAGATGTTTAATTTCAATTAAATACATTGTATACAAGCATGTGGATGAAATCATAGTTGTGAAAGGCGCGCGCGAGGTGCATAAGGCGCTGCCTGATGCGCCTCGTGCCTGGCCAATCGGGCCCTATTGGCCAGGCGCGCGCCTCCGCGCCAAAGAGGCGCGCCTCATGACCAGGTACAGTTCTTTTTTTTTCCCTTTAAAAAATGTTTTTAACCTATTTTTTGGGTTAAAAACACACACAATAAAGAGAAAAAGGGAATTAGGGTATGCAGGAAATAGAAAAAAAGGAAAGAAGAAAACGAACACAGCAAGAAAGAGACCCTACCATTCCAGCTGCCCCCCCTTCGGCTGCTGCTAATCGCCGCCGCCTGCGCACACAGGTGTGGTTTTTTTTCCTTTTTTTTCTTTTCCTGTTCTTCTCTTCTTTTTCTCAGATTTTTCGTTTTCTATTTTTTTCTTTTCCTCTTCTTTGTTTTCAGATTTTCTTTTCTTCTTCTTCTCCTCCACTTCTTCTGGTTTCTTCTTTTCCTCTTCTTTTGCTGTCCGGTTTTATTTTTTTGATCCTTTCTTCTTCTTCTTCGTCGTCTTCCTCCTGGTAGTGGTTGTTGCTGTCTGGTTTTATTTTTTTGGTATTCTTCTTCTTCTCTTCTTCCTCCTGTTAATGGTTGCTGCTGTTCAATTTTTTTATTTTTTTTGGTTCTTTTTTTATTATTTTTTTTTCTATTTTTCAATTTCTTTTTACATGTTGAAGTATATTATAAACATATTAATTTTATTTTGTTTTTGATTTCTCAGGTTATTTTCTTGTTCAATTATCATGAAAGGTAGTGGTGATGCTCCAACATATGCATTAAAAGATCCGGCATGGAATTATTTTTAAAGAGTTAATTCGGATAACAAAAATGATTTGATTTGTAATTTTTGTCAAAAAGTTACAAAAGGAGGTATCTATCGTGCAAAACAACATCTTGTCGGGGGGTTTCGAAATACTACGACTTGCAAAAGTTGTCCGTCTCATGTACGTGAAGATATTAAAAATTTCATGGAGAAAAAGACCGAGAAAAGTAATCTTCCTAAACTTGCGGCATTAGACTTTGAGGATGTAGACCCTCTTGGTGATGATATTGATATGGATGATATTGGAACTAATTATACGCAGCCTACAAGTATAAATACAAGTTCTAGATCATAATGAATATGCAAAAAAGCCCAAGACAAATAGGTCCAATGGATACGTATTTTGCTCCTAATGTGCAAAAAAAATGTTGAAGGTAGAAAGGGTAAAGAGAGGCAAACTACGATAAATGAGGCATACAAGAAAGAATTGAGGGAAAAAGCTTGTATGGCCATAACTGAGTGGATGTATGATGCGACAATTCCTTTTAATGTGGTTAACTATTCAAGCTTCAAAAGGATGATGGACTTAGTTGGCCAATATGACGTAGGTCTAAAAGGACCTAGTTATCATGAGGTGCGGGTTCCTTTTCTAAAAGAAGTTGTTGATATTGTGACAAATAATTACATTAAGTCGTGTGAAACAGAATGAGCCAAGTATGGTTGTAGTTTGATGCCAGATGGGTGGACAGATAAAAGGCAGAGGACATTGATTGATTTTTTTAGTGAATTCTCCTAAAGGTTCAGTTTTCATCGAATCGGTTGATGTTTCTGATTATGCAAAGACTGGAGAAAATATTTCGGTTGCTTGATCGATTTGTGGAGCATGTAGGGGAAGCAAATTTTGTTCAAGTTATTACGGATAGTGCAAGTAACAATATGCTTGCTTGTAAGAATCTATTTAATTCTTTCTTCTCAATATGAATTTTTTTATATATGTTAAACTTATCTAGTTTTCTAACTTATTTTGTATGAAAATTATTAAAAGCAAAAAGGCCACACTTGTATTGGACTCCTTGTGCTACTCACTGCGTTGACTTGATCTTAGAAGATATTGGGAAATTGCCTGATTTTAAAACAACATTGAAGAAGACAATGAATGTGAATGCATACATTTATGTTCGCTCAGGCATGGTAAATATGTTGAGGCAATTCACAAGAAAAAAGAGCTTTGTCGGGTGGGTGTCACAAGTTTTGCTATTGCTTCTCACTCTTGAAAGGATGCACCTACAGAAGCAAAATTTAAGAAAAATATTCTTTTCTAAGGATTGGACAGAGAGTAAATGGGCAAAATAAATTGCGAGAAAGAAGGTAGCTAAAATCATCATGACACCTAGACTTTGGAGTGTGTTGTGCATATTTTAAAGATATATGACCCTTTAGTCTGTGACTGGTTGATGGCGAAAGAAAACCTGCAATGAGCTATATGAGGCTATGGATAGGGCAAAAGAAACAATTATGAAGGTCTTTGAGGAGAAAGAAGAGAAATACCAAGAAGTGTTTGAGATCATTGATAAGAGATGGAATGCCAACTTCATTGGCCTCTGCATGCTACATGACATTATTTGAATCCAGAATATTTTTATTCATACACAGATTCAAATATCTGCGGATGAGTGGTGAATGGTTTGTTTGAAACTATGGAGATTGGTTTCAAGCGTTGTTGAGCAAGATAAAATCACTACCTAGCTCTCTATATATCGAAAGGCAGAAGGGCTATTTGGGAGGAATGTGACAATTAGACATAAAAGAGCATTATCTTCAGCAGAATGGTGGGAATGCTAGGTATGTAATAAATATAAATGTATAATACTATTAGTATGTTACTTTTATAAGAAGAAAATATTCTTTGCTATTTTATTATACTTATGACATTTTGTAGATTTGTAGCAAAAAAAGGAATAGGCTAGCTCATCAATGCTTAAATGATTTGGTATTTGTGAAATACAATCGTGCCTTAAAACTTCGATATGATGCACGTGATCAGATTGACCTTATCTCTTTGACATATATTGATGACAGTAATGAATGGTTGATGGGTAGAATGGATGGAGAAAACGATATGAAGAAATTGAGTTGGTTTTTGAATGTGATGACTTGACATGGAATGTCGTTGCTAGTGCTAGTGGAGTTGAAGAGCCTGAATATTGTAGTAGAGGAAAAAACCTTCCATCCATAGCCTCTAGTTTAAAGGCTAGGCCTAAACAAGCCGAGAAGGGAAAAATAACTTCCTCTATGCGACACTCTTAAGAAGAAGAAGAAGAAGAAGAAGAAGACGACAATGAAGAATGATCTTGAGCTTGATGATTAATTTGACTTATTATGCTTGTTTTGATGAACTTTGTTAGTTTAGATTAGAAAGTTGAAACTTGAATGATTGAAACTTTTATTAATTTTATCATGGTGTTGTTTTGTTTGTCATAATTTAGTGGTTTGATATTTGTGTATGGAATATTAAAAGTTATCATATTTGACATATTATATATGAGTGTGTTAGTAGTTTAGTAATCAACCTCGTGTTCAAGAAGCACGAGCCTCGGGCGCGCTTCACGCCTCAGGCTCTAGGGAGTCCTTTGTGCCTCGGGCGCGCCTCACGCCTCAGGCTCTAGGTAGTCCTTTGTGCCTCGGTGCGCCTCGCGCCTCTCATAACACTGGTTATGTCTAACTTGAGAGAACTCACAAAGGACAATTCCATGCTCAAAATACTACTCAACAATCTTATGGTTGTATGGCCATATTTGACTGTTAGGATCTAACACTTGAATCCTTTGGAGGATCACACTCTTACATTCATATACTAAAGGTGTGTTTTCTATGAGGGAAGGAAACATAGATACAGATAAGGTGAGATAAAGATTTCTCTAGTGGCACTTTCACTTCCTTTCTTTTGGTTGAAAATGAGAGGGAAGAAAGGCTAGTGAAAATTTTCCCTTGGTTTTCTTTAATTGCTTTTGATTTGGATGATAAACTAGTTTCACTTACAATGAAATTCAAATCCAGACTTTAGAACTTTACAATTATTTTCTTTTGTAATATATTTTTATTTATTTGTTTTAATGTTTTTAACAAATAAAGTTTTGAGATTTAAATCTATCTCCTTTCCATTCCCTCAAAGGAAACCAAAACGTGGGAAATATTTTTTCTATATGTTTTTCTCTACCCTTTTTTATTCATATCTATTTCCTTCCCTCATAAGATATTTAAAAAATATTACTATAGGTAGCCTTTGGCTAGCAATAACTTACCCTTGGGATAATAACTTGGTGCTGAATTCACATTTTATATTATTGTTAGTTATTAAACTTAAAACATGATGTTTTCATTGCTCTAGTCAAGTTTCCATCATTTAAAAAACTAGTTAGGAGGCTTTAGACCCATCCCACATCTTTTGGATATTACTTCTTACAAGACCCTCCTGTTAGCAAATCCACCAAAGTTTTGTTTAAAGAATAATAAAACATCCTGAATTAGGTGCACTACATAGTTGAATAATTCTAGTTTACCGAGTTAGGGGCTAAAATGAGGCCTTACTTCCATATACATTACAAAACAAAGTGTCTTATATAGGTGTCTTAATCAATTTATGTAGACTTTTCATTGTACAAGTTCCTTAAACCATTCCGTTTCCATTTCTATGGTTAACGACTCCACAAATTCCAATCTCATGGTCTAATTCATAATAAACATGTGCTTCTTGGAGCCTAAAGGCATACCTCCTCACCAAGGTTGAAAATCC
This sequence comes from Kaempferia parviflora, assembly GCA_037177295.1. Lineage (NCBI taxonomy): Eukaryota > Viridiplantae > Streptophyta > Magnoliopsida > Zingiberales > Zingiberaceae > Kaempferia > Kaempferia parviflora. The sequence goes on from JBAMIE010000063.1 coordinate 2,980,735, forward strand.
ACTTACTAATGGGTGAAATGATCTGCGAGATTGGTTATCCAAGTTACATTTAGGTACTCCTATAGCAATGTTGGAAACCTGCCATGTACTATGCTGGAGTCCATTGTCTCTTCTATGCATTTTCTAACCCTATTGATTGCATTCAATAGATGCCTTGACTCTTATATATCCTCTAAACTTTTCCACTGTAGATATAATATTCAACCTAGTATCTCGTGGTACACATCAAACAACTAATCAACTTGAATACTTTCCTATTATTATATTTTACCACTATATATTAGTAGTTTTCAGTGTTGAATCAATTGAAGTACCAAACTGTGCACAATCATAAAAATCATCTTTTTTAATTTTTTTTCTCAATACAATAAAGATTAATTCAATATGATATTATTTCTTTCTTATGATAACAATGTTAACATAATTAGACAAAATATTATTTCTATCTTTTATGATCAAGTATGTCACTGACTTCTCTTAACTCTTTTATACTAACATTATTAGACAAAATAAATTTAGTTTCATTAATTTTATCTAAAATAGTTTCAGAATTAAATATGCCATTGATATACAAGCATGCATCGACTTCTTTCCCTAAAAGAAAAATCCTATTATAAAAAAAGGCAGCCTGGTGCACGAAGCTCCCGGGAAGGATCCATTGTATGCAACCATATGCTTTTTTGTAAGAGGTTGTTTCCAGGATTCAAACCCGTGACCTCTAAGTCATAAGGCAACTACTTTACGATTGGGCTAATGCTCCCCCTCAAATTTATTTATCCTAATATCGTTTGATAATAAAACCATTTTAAATTTATCGTGTCATTATTTACCACTTTGCTTAAAACTATAAAGAGAGCTTGCTTTCTTTATAACTTGTGTTCTTTTATCGACTCTATGAAATCTTTTGGTTGAGCCATGTAAATAGTATGTTTTAAATCATCAATTAGTGATGTTGCTCTTTATGTCTGTTTGATGAATCTCAAGCTTGTAAATGAAGGTCAATGCTAACAACAATCTAATAGAAATGATTCTAGCTAATAGAATGCAAATATCAAAGAAGGTAGTTCCACCTTTGTAGTGTATCCCCTTCGTTACCAATCTAGCTTTGTATTTTTCACCACTGTCGTTTGTGTATCTTTTCCATTCGACTAGCGACTTACAATTAATCATTTGCACCTGGACGGTAAATTAAGTCTTGTTTTTCAAAATTTATTTTTTCATCATTAATAGCTTCTTTTCAAAGAAATGCATTATGAGATGACATAAACTCCTTGAGAGTGGCGGGATGAAATGTCAATTGAAATTTATCAAACAAACTCTTCATTATTTTTCTCCACCAAGAGCATATAAAAGTCTGTTCATTATACTTTGGGTAGTCTCAAATGTTTAATCTTCTGATTTTTTTAATATTTCTTCTAAGTTTCTTGAATGGGTACTTTGGCCTCAACTCTGGGTTCCTTAGGCCCCATATGAACGCCCCTTGATATAAAGGTAAATCTTATCTCAGTAAAGTGAACATCGTTTGATCAAATAATTTTATTAAATTCTATTGAACCATTATGCTTTACCAACTTAAATGCCTAGCTATTTTGTGTATCTAAGTGATGGTGTCTCTTTTCACCTACTCGGCCCCTTCTTTCCTCCCCTTTTGTTGGTGGTTGTAGGGTATCCTCTGAGAGATGAGACATGGAGATCAACAAGCGTCAGTCGGGGGTCGACGTTCGGGGGTCGGCATTGCCCCTTAGAGGGTCAAGTTAGTGAAGGGACGAGCTCAAAAGAGGAAGATAGAAAGAAGTAACCTTTGCAAGAGTCAAGAAAACCATACGTCCACTTACCACATGAAGGGTTTATAAAGGCTTGGCCGAAGAAGATTCATGTTGGCGACCATGCCAGCCCGGGTCAGGCAGTGTAAGCGACCACATGAGTGAAGTGCCACCCCTTGACTGACCACACGAGTGAACCTCTCTATCTACGATGGCAACTGAGTCTATAACATTGGCCTTGTGTCAGTTCGACATCCCTTTCTAAAGGGGGACCATTGATGCATATTAACACCTCCTTAGAGGAGGTTAGAAGTGATCATCTTAGAGCCTGGCTCTGATATAGCAAGTCTCCGACGTGATTTTTCATCCCAAAGACACCGCTGGACCAGAGATGTCTAGGGCGCCTCGAGTGGAAAAGGAGGAGCTAATTATGTATTGTAGGTCTGGAAAGGCCCACGGCTTGGTTGAGTTTACCCGAGCGACATCACATGTCCCTAGTCAAAAGTGAAGTCGAATAAAGTCTGATAAGTTAAAAAGTAAAGGAAGAGGCCCATACGTAATTAGATCTGCTCGTGCGGGTTCTCCATGGGAATTTTGAAAATAGAAGAAATTTATAGCCAATATCCTCCGAATGCCACCCGATATAGATCCGCTCGGGGAAGAAACTTTTGAATTATTGAATAAGACTCAATGTACAGGGCATGACCTTTTAGCCAGAAATGAGAACAACCTTCATACCAAGACTGGGAAGAGGTGCTCGATCCTACGACCAATGATAAAAATGACCTTTGTATCTAGACCGAGGAGAGTTGCTCGATCCCGCGGCCAGTAATAAGAATGACCTTTGTGTCTGGGTTGGGGAGAGGTGCTCGATCCCACGACCAATAATAGTAATGACCTTTAGCGAGGAGTGTTCGATCCCACGGCCGGTAATAATAAACATTGCCTCCTCAGTCTAGTTGAGGATTGGGGATGACCTCTAGGCTATAGCTATGAGAATCATATAAGTTAAAATTCATTCCATCCTGATCAGGAATGGGTATTTCCATAATAGTGAAGATCATATTAAGGTGCTCTCCACCCATATGGGTGTCAGAGGTATCCAGCCTTTGCGAAGGTTGTATTGAACTTGCAATCACAGACCGAGTATAGAAAGTAAATATGAGGTATCGACATGTATGCTGACGAGAATAACTCAATTAAAAGGATACACTTGTTTTTTATCTGCTCAAGGAGGGATGATATCTTAACATACCACACGTTTCCTTACTTTACCTGTTCAGGTCTCGTTTGCTTCATGCCTACAACCCATGCCTCTGCTGTCGCATTTGCAACCTGGGATATTGACGGTGTCGACGTCAACTGACCCGGAGTTCAAAACCTTCGTTGTGTAATGTGCTTACGTTGCACACACTTGAATGCTTGATCTGTCGCTTCATATTCCGATGCTCTGCCTTTCGCCACGTGGAAAGAATTATTTCCGAATGGTCACAACCCTAGTTATTAAATGGAGACTGAAGATCTATGAGATCCTAGCCATCCAAGTTTTCCTCCAATTACTAGGAGCCCCACAATAAAAGGTGGGTTAAAAATCCCTCATTTTTACTTAGGTAACGTGAGTGATATCTTCTGATTGCCACCCTGCTTTTGTTGAGTCATTTAACTTTTCTAAGTTTTCTCACTCTACCATTTTATACAACGAAGTTGCCAGACCTTTTCTTGCTTGTTGATTATTTCTTCCTTTTACAACCACACCTGTGCGGATACTAGATTTACTGTCAATATGTAAACTATTTCAAAGAAGCGAGCCACGAAGCTTAACCAATCGGCAGAAGAGGTAGGACCAACGCCCAAGGAATTTACTATTACACCCTTTATTGCGGTGGAACCGAGTCGAGTCCCTACACCATCTAGTACTGAACCTTGAACTTTTTGTTCCTCTAAGTTCCATAAGTTTGGCCCTATCGACTCGGATCAGGTCATGTGGCAGCTCGACCCTGATCAGGTTGATACAGGCTTCTATATTGGTCAATTAATTGGGGTTTTATAACATCGTGTTGGTGTTAAAACTAATTCAAGCAAAAGTTAATGTCTACGTGCCCAACAGCACATGCCCGTGTCGGGCGTCCAATTCCCAGCACTATATAAGGAGTTCTCTTCATTTGGATTGGGGGCCTAATCCGGGGTCGTTCAAGGACCCTAAGGAGGCTAGGGAAGGAGTTTTCAAGGGATTCTAACGTCACCGAAGCATCAAGAAGAGATCGAGAGCTACTGGAAGGAAGATTCATGAGCAAACCTTAGCTTTTCTCTCTTTATTTTTCTGCATTTGAATGTGATTTTCTGAGATTGCTGAACATGTTTTGTGATTGTAACCCCTTGTTTATGGGGTAATTTCCTATATTCTAGGATTAGGGAGTAACCTAGTATGATGTAAATACTATTTCATTGATCTTATGCATGTTTGCTTTTCTTGTTTCTATGATGTGTTGGAATATGGTCCAGATCTACTGTATTGACACGACCTCGATGCCAAAAGCATGAGATTTATATCTCACGAGGGTTTAGGGATGGACTGAAAGGAGAACCCGACCCTCTGACCCGTAGGAAACCGAGACTCGGAGAGTCGGATACGAAAGTTTAACACGGTATACCGCAACGAATTCTAGGTCGTCATGAAGCTTAATAGATCAAACATAATTCGCTGTCACATAGGAAAAGTGGTCAATTAGAGGTCGAGGGATCTTGTGACAGGTTCCTCCTAAGTTTCGGTCACTAGTTGCGATGCTTTCGAAAGTAGACGATGAATAGGGTTGATACGCCATTGTAATACCGAAAGTTCAGGATGGTCTACCTACATAGGTCAATACTAAGAATAAGAATTCAAACATAGATCACGTGTTTGTTGCGGTTAAATAGAAGTCCTAGAATTATTTTCTCTGACCGTCTTTACTCAGCCTTATTTGCTTTCTCTGCTTCCTTGGCCTACTCTGACTGACCTCTTTAATCACACTCTTCCTTGCTATCGTGATCTCACTTATTTCTCTTTCTCTCACCCTCTTTGTTCTCTTTTCACATCTAGACTTTGGTGTTAGCGTTCGTGACACTATTCTAATTTGGTCTAGATAATTAGGTCTGCTTAGTAAGTTAGTATTCGATCACCAGTCCACGTGGATTCGATCTTTGAATTACTTGACGTCACTTCCGTTTACTTGCGGATTTGCACACATCAAGTTTTTAGCGTTGTTATCGGAGACTGATATAGATTGATATTAGTTGAATATCGGACTGATTGGATTAGATTGTTTCCTTTCTTGTTATTTATTTTTACTCTACATTTTGTTTTAGTCTTCCTTATCTTGTTCATTTTCTTTTTAGGAGTTCAAAAGGAAAGGTGTATGCGTAGAACCACAAGAGAAGAAGACTATTTGCCGTTCGACCCAGAAATTGATCGAACGTTTCATCAAAGATTTAGAATTCGGCAAGCAATGGAAGACAATCAGAATCAGAACATCCCCAACCTACTTGGGTGAATAACAACAAATCTCTTGGAGATTATGCATCGCCCAACGCTTGGGGTTTCAGATAGTATAGCACACCCTACCATAAAGACGAATAATTTTAAACTTAAACCATCTCTAATTCATATGGTTCAACAATCCCAGTTCAGTGGAGCACCCGTGGATCACCTTAATACAAAAATAGGACTTCTGTTGATTATTCCCATTTTCATTAAGAGACAAAGTCAAGCTATGGCTTTTATCACTACCTTCACAATGCATATCCACCTATATGAGCTAAGATTTCTGAGCAAGTTCTGCCCACCAAGTAAAACAACTCACATGAGACATTTTATCACCAATTTTATGCAAAAGGATGGAGAGTCTTTTTTGAATCATGGGATCAGTTCAAGAGCCTGCTTTAGCAGTGCTCACATCATAGGTTGGAAAGATGGTTAATGATTCATATCTTCTACAATGGGATTTCATATCCTGCTAAGGTATCACTTGATTCAGCATCCACTGAGGGGTTATTATGAACATAGCGCTTGAAGAGGCCGAAGAGATAATTAAAAGTGTGGCCTGCAACCACCACTAATAGGCCAATGGGAGAAGTACCCCAATTCAACCTCTAGGAATGCAATAAACCAAGTGGATTTAATGGCAGCTAGATTAGATGCGATGAGCAAGTGGCTGGACACATTAAATCTAAATACTTCAAGTGCCCTTGTTGCTTCTTGAGAAATTTGTGGAAATTTCGGGTATAAAGGGGAAAATTGTTCTTGGCATCCATGCAAGGTAATCAAGTGGAGCATGTTGATGCGATTAACAATTTTAATCAAAGATCGAACAATACTTATTCAAACACTTATAACCCAGGATGGAAGAACCACCTTAATTTTTCGTACTGCACCAACCAAGGGCAATCTCAAGGTCAAGGGAACTATGGTAAATCTTATGAACCTCAACCACAAAAATCAAGTAAAACGGAAAAAAAAAACCCACAAAAATCAAGTCTAGAAAAGATGATGGAGCTCCGAAGCTAATGAGAAATTTTCTCTTCCAATCATGAGGTAATAATCTAAGAGTTGAGGACTTCAGTCACACTAAGATGTTGGAAACTCAAGTTGCCCAAGTGACCAATACTGTATCAAGAACCCTTGGAAACTCAAGTTGCACTGGTTAAATTAGTACAAGCTAGTCATGATTCCTTTAGTTGGATGTGTATCAAGGTGACCGAAGTTGATTCTTTTCTCAACACTTTAGTTACTGGACTATGCTTGGAGTGTGTAAACTCATTTGGAAAAATCAAGATCATGTGAGAAGAAAAATGAAAGGAAAAGAAAATAAAAAAAAAAACACTTGTGGTAAAATTAAGGTGAAAGAAAAAAATGAGAAGAAATAAAGGAATAAAAAACAGCTGTCGTGGGTGGAAAGGATAGGATGCCCCTTTGAGACCGAGTTAGGTCACTGGAAACATCTATCGGTTTATGCAAATCAATGCTAAAACTATGCAATAGGGGCAGTTTGAAAATCAATTCTAAAATATTAGAGTAATAAAAGTGGTTTATAATGGTAGTTTACACAACATGTTGATAAAAGTATTCAATATGAGCGTTTTAAAAACTACTCCTAGAAGTTAGAGAAATATAAATTGTGAATAGTAGCTTTTGACACAGAACCGTTGCTAAAAGTATCTAATATTAGCAGTTTCAACAATAGCTGTTGTAAAACCATTCTGAAAATTAAAGGCAATAGACCAGTTTAATTCAAATTGATTCTGTTCAATTTTCAAGAGTAGTATTAATACCGCTACTAATAAACCACTCCTATATATATATATATTTTTTGTAGTGTCTCCCCTCTTCAACCCTTGGCCGAAGGCACCCATCAAAATCTCGGGTACGACCGAATGTCCAAAGTGGCCCAAGTGAACTTCTGTGTAACCACGCAAGGATTTTGTTTGAGATTAAAGAGACTGAGAGGAGTAGGTGAGTACCTTTTCGAGCGGGAGAAATGACACAAGAATAACATAGAGAAGTCATCAAAAGACTATATGGATCCTGCCTTGAGAGTATTGAACCATTTGAGCGGTCCAATCCAATTAGTGTAGTGAGAAAGACCTAGCATTTGACTCTCTCAGAGTATTCATGCAAAATAGCTACATTCTCAAAGTGGCAAAGATACTCCTCTGAATCGATAATGTCGTTGTACTCATGAATATGTAAAGGTCGGAAATGTCGGGGCAACTCCGCCTTCAAGATGTTTTTAGCAAATGGCATTTGTCGTGCGGCCATAATCTGAGCGGGTCGTTATGGACGATCTGCTTGTTAGGACGGTGGACTAAAGTAGCTCCTAAGCTATGAGCAATGGGTTCGGGTGGAAGCGCCTCTCTGGTCGTCGAGACCTTTTTCGACCCTACTTCCCCTTTAGGACGAGGACTAAGGCCTTGTCTTAAGGTTGTCTCTAGTATAGTAGCTACCATTCGCGAGAACTACTCCCATGGAACCGGGCCCATAGGGGTTTCCACCAGCGGAGGCTGATACTGCTCCCCAGCTCCTGTATGTGGTTGCGTCGTCGTTCTTCTAGTGTTTACCATTGGGATTTTCCTAGCACTTCTTATCGTAATCTTTCATATCTCTTTCCACTAACGGTGTCTTTTCATCTGCTTGGGTCCCTTCTTTCGTCCTCTTTTGTTGGTGGTTGCAGGGTATCCTCGAGATCAATGAGCGTCAGTCGAGGGCTTGTGCTATAGGTGTTGCCCCTTTGAGTTAGTGAAGGGATAAAGAGGAGCATGAGGAGCTCGAAAGAGGAAGATAGAATGAAGTAGTCTATGTCAGGAAAATCATACCTCTACTTACCTACGTGAAGAAGATTCACGTCAGTAGCCATGACAACCCGGGTCAGGCCGCATAGGAGACAACATGAGTGAAGCGACGGCCCTTGATGGACCACATGAGCGAACCTCTCCATCTGCGATGACAACTGTGAGTTTGTACCACTGGCTTTGTCCGTTAACAGTTCGACCTTCCTTTCTGAAGGGGGGCCACTTATGCATGACCCCCACCTCAGAGGAGGTTAGAAGTGATCATCTCAAAAGAGTCAACTCAGCATGGCTTTGATAGAGCGAGTCTCCAATGTGGTTGTTTGGTCCAAAGACGACCGCTCGGCCAAAGATGATTGGGCCACTGTGGGTGGAAAAGAGGGAGCCGATTCTGTATTGTGTTCCGGTAAGGATCACAACCTAGTCGGGTTTACATCATTAAGGAATATAAACTCTATATCTCTTTCACTAAGTGCAATCTTTTTAGGTTTTGGTAGTCTAATTGCTGCTCTTGGCATTCACAAACTTTTACATAGTTTAGGTTAGGTATTCGGTTCTTCTAAGCCTTCTATGAGGTTTTCTTCTTTTTGGTACAAACTTAATTGAAAATATAATAAGGTTTCACTTCAATTTTTGTGTGCTATATCAAATAGGATAACATTGTACTCACCATTTCTCATTTTATTGTATTACCAAATTCTCTACTTTTTATATTCTAAATTATTTATGACTTCACTTTAATGTTTACGGTAATCATTGATGAATGGTGAAATATTTCTTATTTCCTGCTATAGGTATGGCAGGCAAGCTATATACAACACTGTGTTGTTTAATAAATTAAATCTAGTTTTTACCTTAAAAATATTTTTTTATTTTTTTAGTTTTTTTACAAGTGGATATATTTCCTGTTTTAACTATATTAGAAGTTGAGTCATGTTTCATCTTATTATGCCTTCTATTATAATTTACATGTTCTAATCAAAGTGCCATGTACGAAACATTTCATTCCGCCTCCCGACCGACACCGACACGCATGAAGGCGTCGCACGAAGGGCACTGGCGACGCAGAATAGGAAGTGCAAACATAGCTTTTAATTAAATAAAATTTAGGTTAATAATTTCAATCAATTCTTAATTATAATAGGGATAATTTAAATAGACTTAATTACATCCTAATAAAACTATTCAATTAATTTAATATGTATATTTCTTTTTTTTAATTATTTTTTTTTTGTATTTTTTAAATATTTAGATTAAAATTTTATTTTTAGTTAATATATTTTATATTTAAAAAATATCAAAACCATATCAGCATGATATGGAACCAAAATCGTATTGTTTCGTCCTGGATCGAAACCTCAACACGGGTTAAGATTTTTAAACTTTAGTTCTAATCTAACTACCGAGCGTGCTTCTTGTCATGCATTCTATTATAATTAATATGTTATAATCTACTTATCAAAAATTAAGGCATTAAACAAAAATATCACTTTATTGACATTAAGCACATCACTATGTGTTGTCTAATAAATTAAATCTGGTTTTTGCCTTATAAATATTTTTTGTAATTATTTTAGTTTTTTAAACAAGTAATGGATGTATTTCTGGTATCAACTACATTAGGAGTTAAGTCATGCTTCATTTTGTCATGCATTCTATTATAATTAACATGTTTTAAACTATCTACCAAAAATTAAGGCATTAAGTAAAAAATTATCACTTTATTGATACACAACAACAACCAAGCCTTAACCCACTAGGTGGGGTCGACTATCACTTTATTGATATCAAGCCTAAATAATCAATCACGATAACACATGTAACCTTCCCATAAATGCCCTATTAAAGAGTAAAAAGTTCTATAAGTCAATTATAAATTTGAAGCCAAGGTCATTACGAAACTTACAAGATATTAATTTATCCCTAAATTCAAAACATTGTTAGTGCAACTAGCCCCAATGTGGTTGGGTTCGATCGAGAGGTTTTAATGTGTAATACAGGGTTTAAGTTATGTTTGTTTGTGAATCTAACTTATCCATTTAGTATACAATAGATATTAAGATGTCGAACCGTGTCAATCAACATAGGTGGAATTTTCCATTTCGTTCATTAATTGACCTTGAAACTCTTTAGAACCGACATAGGGTGGAGCTCTCTGCGAGAGGCCTCACGGCCATGCAAGGACATAACAAGAGGCCTTCGTGAGGTTGCAACGGTCTCGCCTAGCCATGAAGCCTTCGCAAGGTGTGGTTAGTCTTGTGGTGGCTAGGCTTGGCGACAACCTCGTAACAGCCTAGCCATGCATTACGCCATTGCAATTGGCAATGCCTCCCGCTTCCTCGAATTTCATCTTTTGCTTTTCTTCTCTTTTTTTCTCATTCCCATCTTTTTCTTTTTATTTTCCATGGAGATTTTTTTCCCATTCCTTTTTCTAACATAAGGGAGAAAAAGAAGCTCATTACATTTGAGAATAGAGTGGACGTGGTGAAGGAGATGGATTACTAAGAGAGATACGAAAAATATAATTAAATATAATATAATTATTAACCTTATAAAATATATTATTATGATTGAACTGAATTATTTTATATATACATTTGGTTCAATTTTAAACTAATTAAAATAAATCTAAATTAAATCCATTTTAAATCTATTTAATTTTGATCGCCATGTCTAATTGGTAGATTCCACCTAATCCTAAATCAACTTTTATTCACTCTTTTGTAGCAAAAGGTAATTATGCTCACCCCAGGCGCCCCTCACAACCCATCCCTAGGTTATGCGAAGGGAGATAAATCACGAGGTCAGCTTATAGCCTACCGCCAATTGACTATGGGGTGGGAGGAATTTTTCCAACTTTTACTCACTCTTAATTTTTAAAATATTAGTTTAATTTAACTAGATTAATTATTTAAAAAAATAAAATAAAATGTTAAGAAAAAAATATTTGGTATCTAAAAATTTTTAGTGTGTGTACTAACTTTTATGATGTCTATAGAAATCAAGAGAAATAATGTTAACCTAAGATAGGAAAACTAAAATTTGAAATTGTATTGAGCTTCTCCTCCTTTATGAATGTCAATAAACAATTAGGGTTCAACACAATAATTTATTTAATAAAGTTAAAAAGAAATATTTATTATTTTATAATTTATTTTATTAAAAATATCATTTAAAATAAATTATACTTCTTTGATATTAGTAATTTCACATGCTATGTATTTTATCAAACTTATCTTAATTATTTTGTATAAATTTTAATTCTAGCTATTCCTATATCATTTTAATAAAGAAAGAAAAATTTATTTATTTTCTTTTATCTAAATTGTTCAACATTTAAAAACTTCTAAAATTTATTATATATGTAAAAGAGAAAATGATAATCTATTTCCTATAAAATAATCTCCTTACATGTAGGTATTTACATAAGGAGGGAAAGTGGATCCTATAATTATGGTATACTTATCAATATTTAATTACAATCAATCTTAATCACTATAATTAAGCTAATCTAAATGAATCATGATCCCTACAATTAAGGGAATCTTTGGAAGTATTCAACACTCCCTCTCAAGCTGGAGCATATATGTCAATCACCAAAGTATTCAACACTCCCTCTCAAGCTGGAGTGTATATGTCAATTATATTTAACTTGTCACAAAGTTCTGAGAATCATTTTCTTCCTAATGCTTTAGTGAAGATATAAGCGACTTGGTTGGATGATGTGAATGGAGTGACAATTTTTTTGATTCATTACACACTCGTGAATAAAGTGATAGTCAACCTCAATATGTTTAGTCCTCGCATGAAAAACTGGGTTACTTGCAATGTGAATAGCTGCTTGGTTATTATTGGCAGTGGTTCATTGTTGGTAAACCCTAATTCTTCAAGCAGTCATGGCTCTGTACTTGACTTCGCGAGTCAAAGTTTGTTTCTTACTTCTCCATGTTACTAGATTTCCATCTACATAAGTGAACCATCTACAATGCAATATTCAGTGAACCATCTGTCGGTCTTAGATCTAGCATAATCGATATTAGAATAAACTTCGATCTTTAGGTGCCCATTTCTCTTAAATGACAACCCTTTTTCTGTAGATTTCTTAATGCACTTAAGAATCTTGATAGCCCTGTGAACTTGCTTTGATAAAGTGTTGGTGCAGTTAGCATTGATAATCAAACTCAGGTTTTGATGTAGGACAAAAGGTTAAAGTTGGATGTTGTGTTTTAATCCATTTACCAAGTGTGCAGGATGAAGGTTTAGAGAGGAGGGAGGATCAGACGGCTGACAGAAAGTCCAGCTGAATTAGAGAGGACTAGACGGCAGGAAGTCCAGTTGGGTCCGGAGGACCAGACGATTTGCTGAAGTCCAGATGGAGCATATGACAATAGGTCAAGAGATCAGAGTCAACTAAGTCCGCAAATGGTAATTAGAGGTAAGCAACTAGAGGAGAGATCCAGTGAAAACGCGTTGCTGATTGAGGGAATAGTAGGTATCAGTCCGACCAAGGGTTTCAGCGAAATCTAAAGTCAACATTGGACAATCCCGAGACTGTCTAAATATTTAATACTTATTTTTCGTATTTTGCTTGTTGTACTAACTTTGTGGTGAAGGAAATTAAAGCTAGAAGTTGGTTAGAAAGAGGTTTCCAAGCACTCGGAATGGTCAAGGTGGTTGGAGGTTTTGCGCCTCGAGTAGGTCCAGGTGCCTGGATGGGGCCTAACCCAGCCACGTGTGCAACTGAGTTGACGCACTCTAATTGGTCGACACACATTAGCTTCCAGGCACCCGAAGTTGGAGTTAGATAAGCTTTCGCGAATAGAGCTTCGCCAAGGTGCAGTCACGCCATTGGTGCAAGCGCCCGGGGTGGTCCAAGGGCCCGGAAAATTTTATAAAAGAAGCTTCGACCAGCAGCATCAAAAAATCAATTGACTACGATTTTCATACTCGTGTGCTGCTCTGAAATTCCACTACAACGCTGAAATGTTATTCCGACGACGACACCCAAGTTCCTACTCTAAGTCCTTGGTATAATTGTCTTTATTTACTTGTATTTTGAATATTATATCATTTTGTAATATTCGAGCTTTCATTGGATTACCCAACCAAAGCACTCAGCGAGTGCGCAGCAGGAGTCGTCGAAGGCTCCAAACCAAGTAAAAGAAAAAGGGTTAGCATTGTTTCTTTTCTTTTCCGCCGGGCATTCTTTATTTTCCAAAAAGTGAAAAAGCGATGCACACTACTCACCCCCCTAGAACTTTTCTATTCACCCCCCTATAACTTTTCAATCATACACAAAAAGGAGATGTCAGGCTGCATTACTGTTAAGTTGATGAGTTTCCAACAAGCCGTCTAATTTTGCCTTTTCCTCAAAGAACTCTCCAGTATCATACCAAACACTGGAATTGATATTCATAGGCGTATCAACCAGCTTCATTTCAAGCAAATCAGTTTTTTTGAGTAAATTTGTAGCCTACTTCCATTGGCATAATGAAACTCCAGACTTGTTGTGAGCAATTTTAATATCCAAGAAATACTTAGGACATCCCATATCCTTTGTCAGAAAGTGTTATTGCAAATACTTCTTAGTTTCGTCTATCCCACTTATATCACTGCCGGATATTAGGATGTCATCAACATAAACAATAATGATCCGATTTACACTGTTTGAAGCCAACAACACTTACTGCATTTATCAAACCAGACTCTGTGGTTTTATTTAAGACCCTAAATATCCTTTTTAATTACATACCCGGAGGTTGCTTTATAAACATGGTCTCGTGCAAATCGCCATAAAGAGAAATATTCTTAGCATCTAGCTGATACATTGGTCAAGATTGCTTGACAACCAAGGAAAATAAAACTAATAGAATTTAGGCGGGTAGTAGGACAGAACGTCTCAAAGTAATCAACACCATAAGTTTGTGTAAATCTTTTGGCCACCAGACGGGCTTTGTATCGATCAATAGTATTGTCAGCTTTAAATTTCAGAGTGAATACCCAATGACAGGCAACAACATCAACAAAAGGTAGTGCAACCACCAACTCCCAAGTACCACGAGAGATAAGGGAAGACATTTTCTCATCCATTGTTGTTCACTAAGCCGAGTGTTGATAAGCCTCATAGTAGGAAGTTACAACTTCTATAGATGATAGAGAAATAGCAAAAGTGCAAAACCAAGGTAATCATACGAGATATGATTAGACAAAGGATGAGTAGTACAAGACCGAATACCTTTATGAAGAGTAATAGGCAGATCAATCGGAGGGGTGATAACCATCAGGAGCTGTAGGAAGAGGAAGTGAGGGACATGGATCTGATTCTGGCCGAGCATGTCTTGTATACACCTGCAATGATTTAGGAGACGACGCATTTGTAGTGGTAGACACGAATAGTGGGATAGGTAATGGAGGAGAGATACTAATGTATCATGTGACTGAGCTACATGGGGTAAAAGTATGGTTGAGACTAAAAAAACATAACATCAACACAGGTGTTATTGCGTTTTGTGAGTGGATTAAGACAATGATATCCTTCAATCTTGATGCATCTAATAGAGTGAGGAGACAATTTATCCAAGCCAGGAATAAAATTATGAACAAAACAAACACAACCAAATATGCGAGGAGGTATAGTGAAAAGAGATTTGCCAGGATTAAGACAAGAGAAGGGCATATTCCAGGAAACATCCTATTTATGAGAAAATAAGCTGTGAGAACAACATCACCCCACAAAAACTTAAGAACATGCATGTGACCAAGAAGAGGGCGAGCTACGTCTAAAATATAACGGTGTTTGCGTTCAACAACTCCATTTTGTTGGGAAGTGTATGAACAAGAGGTTTGATGAATTATGCCATAAGAATCACATAATGTAGACATAGTGCATTATCGGTACGAAGAATGCGCAAGACAACAAAATATTGAGTTTTTATTTCATTATAAAATGATGTTAATACCCGAGTAACCTCACTCCTACTTTTGAGTAAATATAACCAATTCATGCGAGAATAATCATCAACAAAAATTATAAAATACTAAAAACCTCCTTTCGGCTCAACTCTACTTGGACCCTAAACATCACAATAAACAAGTTCAAATGAAAAAGAACTACGTTTATCAACTCTAGAAAGAAAAGAAGTAACTGAACTCAGCGGACGAAGATAGATGACTTAGACGACAATGACACTAATAAAAAGATATAATTGTTGGGAGTGCGTGGGAACTTGAAGGTGTAACTAAATCCAAATAGTACAGGCCATCACTCTCATGTCCTTCACCAATCATGCTCTTCGTGTGTAGGTCCTCAAAAATACAATAGGATGGATAAAAAGATACAGAGTCGTTGTGAGCTTTTGTTAGCTCACAGTAAAAGGAAATTTAGGTACAAAGAGAACATTATCAAGAGTGATATTTGCAATGAGACTGACAACACCTCTTTCTGTAATCAGAGAATAGGTGTCATTGGCTAGACGGATAGGGGATAAAGATTAGGAAAGAAAAGTGGAAGAGAAAATAGACTTGTTACTGAGCTGGAATCTAGCATCCAAGACTTATCACAAGACATAGTAAACACACTCGGAGAGGATGACGCAACAATGACATAGGGAATGCTAGCAGAAGAGAAGCAATTTCTCTACGAGAAATAGAGACCATATCATCATGATTGTTAGTGTCTGGCGATGGAGTTGATAGTTCGGTAGATGCATTATTAAGCCCGTCAGAGTTACCAAACTTCACTGAACACTTCTTGGAGGAATGATTGCTACGACCATAGTGAATACACGAACGACTACTCCGGTAGTATCAGTTCCATGACCATGACCGCAACTACTACGACCCTGAAAGAACTCACGACCGTGGTAGCAATAGGGAAGTAGCAACGGGAGGCGGCAACGCTGGTTGATCTAGCAGCAAGTAGCGGTAGTAGAAGGCTGCGGCAGCAACAGGAAGGCAACACTAGACGGTGGCAGCAGGCGGCGATAGTAGCAGGAGATGCAGCAACGGTAGTGGCGGTAGAGAAAAAAAAATTAGGTCAGAGTAGAGAAGGAGAACCCGCTTTGATAAATTATATCAATAAATTAAAGTTATCATCCCCTTATCATTTTACTATAAAATTTAGCCAACACTTATAAATATTCTCAAAACACAAAAATTACATTAATCCATGAATGATTTGAAGTTTTCAAATAAATATAACATAATCAATACCTAAAATCATGAAAATATATCTAAAGATATCGAAACTGAAGATCAATCCTCATGACCATTATAAATGCAAGTTCTCACACATTATGTTACTGAAACCGTATCATTTTAGTTGTAAATTGAAACCACATTTCAAAATTTTGAACTTTGGTTTGTAGAGACTTCGCTGGTGATATATGAACTTTTGTTGATATTGGTGAAGAATGGTATGATACATTTGATGGACTATAAGTTCTAGAGGTAATGACTTCAGGCAAATGGTGACGTTCTGAAATTGTGGCTCTTGGGCAAGTGGATGAAGTTCTGTCTTTAGGCATTGGAAGTCCTAAAAGACAACATTTTGGTAATCGAATGAAGTCCTGGATATTGATATGCAGCCTTTTGGAAGAAAGGTCTTTGGACATCTTGGTGCATGTGGAAGACTTGAGAGTATGATTTTCAGGTAGGAAGTCTTAAAGAATTAGAGTCTTAGGCAAATGGGTAAAATCCTAGTCTTGGGTAAGTTAGTGAAGTTCTCAATCTTGATCTTGTAGTTTTATGGAGGCTTATAGAGGTTTGAGTAAAGTTGATATCGTTGAGCAGTTTAAGTCGATTCATTACTCGATTGGAAGTTTGAGTTGATTGGTCAATGAACTTAAATGCCCCTTCTGTGAATAGAATGCTTCTGACTGCAGCTTTGTTGAGTGTGATTATGGATAGGATCATGTTAATGACTCTTTTATTTAAAGTCCAATTGATTAAAAATCATTTGAAGTAACTCGAAATGTAGTCATCGGACAACCGTGGGAGGCTTGTCTATATACAAACAAATTGTTGTTGCATCTAGTTGAGATAAACACAACTAAAATTTGCTAAAAGACCTCTTCTACAGGCTTTGGTATACTTTCCTTTCACACCTTATTTGTATATCTTGTGTAGAGAAATATTTTTGTTGTATGAAGCTTCTCCTCCTTTGAAGGAGATATATTTTATAGAGGGATTGTGGGTTTAATCTACTAGGGACCTAAACCACGTAAAGATTGATTTTCAGCATTGTGTTTTTTCTTTGTGTTTATTATTCTTATAATTTTATTATGCTAACTCTAACACGAACAAACACATAAGCACAACGAGTATATTGTTTGGCTTTGCACAAGTGTAAGAGAATAAAAAGTTTGTATCTGTAGGTTATGATGTTGTTCATCCTTTCCCTATCATAATTTCAGTTGATCCTAACAAAGACATCATTTGTTAGAGTCTTCATTGATGTCAACTCAAGTTCCACTATTCCTCTTATTGAATTTAAGTGGCAATTAATTTTTCCACAGTGACATTTATTATTTTATCTGTAGGTTTTGCTTTTTGAAAAAAGTCTGTTTCACATATCATTTTGTGGCCCCAAGATTGACCCACCATAAAAAAGATTCATCAATGATGTTTGCCTTAATGATTATTGTAGAAATGTTTTCTCTAGAAGAACTTGAAGGATTTTCTTTATTCTTATTCTAAGTACCATACTCCTTGTTGCACACTTGTTTGCATTTGAAGAAATAAACCCTCTTTCTCTTTTTATTAGGGTCTTCCTTATTGGGGTTATCCACCATCTTTTTGCTTCCATTGAGACCATAGGCACATTATATCCTTCCGCCACAACTAGTTTGGACTTGTTTCCTTGGTGAGGCCTTTATCTTGCTTCCTTTATTCCTCTTAAATTACTATGGTACTACCCAAATTCTAGAATATCTTCTTTTTTTTTTTGTGTTTTATACTTTAAAATACTTTCAAGAATGTGGGATTTTATCAATGATTAATAACACTGCAAAACATTCACTGAAATTTTTATTATTCTCCTTTGAATATTTGAGAACCTTTTGCAAGTTATAAGATTGTTCCATAATGCTTTCATCATCTGGCATGTGACTTGAGACTTTTTGTTTGTCGCATCAAGTGTCCCTAATGTCCTTTGCCTTGATGTTGATAAGTGTCAAACATATCTTCGAACATCAAATTGAGGATGTCACCACAAGAACGTCGTGATTGTTTTCCAATTGCTTAGTGCTTGGGGTTCTAAAGTTTCTCCTGTTAGGTCTTCCTCGGTATTTGACATAGTCGGTTTACGACAGTCGGGACTTCCGGGAGGTTGCTGCCGGGAGGAAGCAAACTGATTTGTTACGTCGAGGCTAGTGTTCGACACTATCTCCGT
>JBAMIE010000063.1:2999308-3010346 GCA_037177295.1 Kaempferia parviflora
GCGTGTCATCCTTGCGCAGGGGCCATGCTAATCTTCTCTGTATCGTTCCAATTTTATCGGATGTCTCCGAAGAGACATCAGTCTTTGAACGATCGAAGTATAAAAAGTAGTTAACATTATGCCAAAACTTCCGATGTGGAACTAAACTGCACTCGATATTCAAATAAGACCTGCCCGAACCTCTACTTCCCAAACGAAGAAAAAGGACAAAAGAACGATTCGCAGAAGACGGAGGCGAAGAGAAACACTTGCGGAAATGAGATACCTGGAACAACAGAGGAATAAAGATGAAGCGGAGGAGATCTACGTGTGCGTCGCCAACATTGCCGGCGGCCTGCGTTCGGAGAAGAGGGGCCTGTGGGAGTGTTCAACAGGCCAGCTTGAATCCCTAATCGGCCAAACCCATTCACACTCTCCTTAGTCCTTATCATACAAACTTAGCTACTTAATTATAATATTCAATTAAATTTGAACAGTAAGCTGTCGTGTCATTTTAAAAGGAATTCAATATTCAAAAAGAACACGCAACATATTAGAGCTTCCATGCAAAGTTTCAAATATCCGATCCATATTTTAAACCTCACAATTAAATATTTTACTATATTTCATCAATTAAATATCTCACTCTTAAATTTTACCATCAAATAACTTATCAATTAAATATTTAAATAAAATTAATTATATTTTTGAAATTCTTAAAACTAATATATTACATTTAAATAGAATATATTAATTTTTTTAATTCCAAATCCAATTTTAATTTTAATTTTAATTTCAATTTCAACGTTCATTTAATTAAAAAATAATAAAAATAAATAAATCAACGAACTGTTGTCGTAGCCCACTTACGCTTGTTCGGATCCTCTGTCCCAAAATATCATGTCCTTATTTCTCCTCGGCGATCAGACGGCCATGACATCCTCGAAATGTTTACAGTATATCCACGTAATGTGTATGACATTCTTGAAATATAATCTAACATGTCCGATCAATCAGAGAAGATATGATATTTTAATACAAGGTCCGAGCTACACCAATGCACCCACCCACATTTGCTGGCTTTGGTTTTTCTCCTTTATTTTTTATAACAAAAATTAGAAATGGCAAAATCTAAATGTATCATTCTCTCCTCTCTCACAGTAGGGGATATTTGAGATGGAGGATATTTTAAAAAATATCCCTCTAAAATGTCTCCCATTGTGGATGCTGACAGCAAGCTCGGTTACTGCACAAATATCAAATAAAACTTAGCTCGGATATTAGTATGTACAAACTGTTCAAGCAATATGCGGATAGATTAATTCATTAAGAAGGTTATTATGTAAATTATGTGAGTAAGAATAACAACGAAAGCACATTAATGCTGAAAAAAAAAAAAAGGTTTTGATCGATAAGGAAATACCATATGATGAAAACTGAGTAGAATCCACAAAACATATATCGATGAGATGTAAAGGAAACCTTTGGAGGGTTAGGGTTACACCAGTAGGAAAAGGGCCTAAAGAGCAAACAGATATAATAGAGGAAAACAAAGAAACCAATCTAATTTTCTCTGAACCTCGTTCCCATCTTATTGGCTGTACTCCAAGAGACCAAAGTATAAATACTGATTAAAGTATTTTAAAACTTTACATGTGGGACTTCAATCCCTATGTGGAACTTGAATCCCTACTCGGCCAAACTCATGCATCCTCCCCCATCCCATCTTCTTGGGGTGCTGTAACATTTTAATGTCCAACTTCTTTTCAAATCTCAGTATAAAATATATAGAAAAATTCAAAAAATTATTTAATAAATTTTATTTTCAATTCCACATTGATTCAGATAAATTCAACCAGAACACTTTACGCGTTCATCAAATTTTCACGATAACTTAATTGGCTCTATCAGAGCCTCAACTACAGAATGAATCCATGAAGCAATAGTGCCAAAATCATAGAACAAATGTAGGCAAAATCGGGCATCTCATTGAACTTTTTGTTCATCAAAACACACCATTAATTGGAAAACAACGGTTTCACGACACGAATCAAACACCACTATTATATTGGTGAGTTGAGGCAGTGACTTCAAGGCGAAAACCATATTGAGAACTGCCACAAGAGAAAGCATAATCTCTGCTGACCTGGGCAGCCAAGACAAATGCACCTAAACCCAAATGGAAGGATGGACCTTCAATGCCACACAAGTCACTTGCTTTAAAGGACATCATTCGTGCACTGTTGTATAACTAAAAGTCGACGATGCTACAAAATGTCAATTGAGTATCAGGACCAGGTAATCGGGCAGCCTGACATAAAATGAGCAGGCGAGTGATAGGGAGAGTCCAGATAACAAATTTATAAGCTACGGAGTGACGGCGTCGCCTAAGGAAATCATGTCCACATCGGATTTCCCTCCATTTGATTTTGTTGCACGATCCATTACCGAGTTGCCTGATAATAGAAACAGAACTATGCTATTAATATGTAGAACATGCCTAGTGGTATCGTGCATGAAATCAGACACTGAATCAGTAGGGCAAAACCGAAAAGAACTTACCAAATATAGTGTCCAGTGATGGCCTCCTAGGTGACATGCTCCTCCTTTTATCTGCTCATAGTTAACAGATATTTATTGGCCATATTAAGAAAAGAAAGATGCTAGGAAACTAGGAACCAAAATAAAGAGCCATTGAGATTAACTAAAAACAGCAATTTAATTAAAGCAAAGCGACCAAGTCTCAACTTGTAATCCTGCATCCACCACTAACATCGATCCTAGTATCTGCTTTGCAAGCAGGGAGATCGAAGTTCCAGTCTCAAAGTACTGGGTTGACAAATGGATGTTGACCATCTGTGAAGCATTCCATAGTTTGCATGAGCCTCATGTGCTGGGAACGGAATTTCGAGGGACCACAAATTTCAGGTAAGTAGTGTGTATTGCATTTTTCTTTGATAAGTTAGTTGAAGATAAGACATCGCTAGAAGAGAAGCAAAGTGCAATGTCGTCTAGCATGTGGAGCACATGAGACAACCATATACTGGATCAAGGTTAAATACCATTTTGTCCTGAAATGGTATTAAATATCTTACCTTAAGCTAAAGGTTGGCAAAGTGCATGAAAACAGCAGTAACAACTTGGATTGATACCATTTTATACGGACATACAGTAAATCGATCAGACGATCACATTGAAACAACTAATTCCAAGTTAGCAACGAAACCTAGCACTGGAACCAAACTTTACATCTTAAATTGAATATACGATATGAGAGAAGACTTCGTGTCATCCAAACCTACTGACTTATGTCAAAAAAAAATAAAAATAAAAAAAATAAATAAAAAATAAATAAAAATAAATAAATAAATAAATAAATAAAATCATATCTAAGGTTTTCTGATGCATTTTCAGCATTTCACATATTCTTTACATCTTATACATTAGTTATTTGACTAACTTCTCTAATTTGCTGTTTAAAAATACTAAAAACAGCAATCATTAGGTTAAGTGCTCCAACTGTTTGGAGTAGATCATATGAAGCTTCCCTCATATGAGCTCTACTGCTCTAGTGTGAGACTATATATATATATATATATATTTGTCTTCTTTCTGTTCCACCTAAACTGTTTCACAAATAACACATCTCATAAGATATCTACAGGCAGAAGATAACAAGCCTATTCAAGGGCAGCAGTGTAGCAAATAAGTAGTACAAAAAATTGAAGATATATTGGCGACGCGATTGATGTAGTACTAAAAAAATAGAAACTTATGGTGATATTTTTATCATAAAATCAATATTTTGTACCAAGGCATTTATGTAACCCTTTGACAGCATCGAAGTTCTTGTAAGTATATCCAACAAAGCTAAAATCTTCAGGTTTTAGAAATGCCTGTAGCAAAACATATGTAACGCGAACGAGTCAGCAGGTGAACAATGCTCCTAAAAATCAACAAAAGACCACAAGAGCAAGTAATCAAATACACAATCATGGAGCATTGTAAACAAAGCATATCAAGTGGACTTGTATGTCTGTAGAAGGTTATACTTTCACAACGATTTCTCAAGCTTCGACTCTCTAGCTGATGGTGCCAGAAAAGACATGGCTACAAACACAGGCAGCAAGAATTTTGATGTTCCCAAAATGGCATAAAATGATATATATGTTTTAATTAATACTTGATGCAGAGATGGCCACAGACACATCCTCCCCATCGTGATTCAACGACTGACCAAGAATCGCTGACGACGGCCTCCTCTGACTATAAATTTCTTACCTAGTTCGTTGCTGCTTTGAAGAAGAGTCTGATACCTCCTACCATCATCCCTGTCATTCCCTGCCACTCGTCGTCTGTAACCTCTCGTCAATGCTCACTGCGAGTAAGGCCTTCAATCTCACTTTTACAAATCCTCACCTGCATTATTGATTTTGCTTCTATCTTGTTTTGTGTTAGTCACAAGCATGGGTCTTCCACTGGAATCTCATGTGTGTGGTACGGTTTGCATAAGCATGTATACAGAGTTTCGGTGCCAGTTCAGTGGCGGTAAAAACCACCCATATCAGACAGCACAAGTCGGCGCTAGAAATGTTGTTGTATACGTAGGTCATAGTCATACAATATATCATATTCTTAAGGTTATAATGTTAAATAGTGGAAACATTTGCATTATAAGCTTTTGAAATAGAAGCATGTAAGAAAATAGCGTAACAATGATTGCAATTATCAAGCATATGGAAATTTAACCTTGCATGACTGATCATCAAAATTAATCATCATGAGGAAGCAACAAAAAATTATACCATTCAATTTATTTCTAAATGAAATAATTCTTGGAAGTATTAGATCCAAGGATTAAAATCTTGAGCTGTTACGCTCGATACAGGCGATTGCCTGTGGATCTACATCGGCACAAGCACACCTTCAGTGTCGGCACGCCGCAATGCGTCCGGACTCATCGTCGGGTCGGGCGACACCACCTCTAGATGCGTCCCATGAGCTCGACAACACGTCTTGACGGTGCGGAATAGGAGGTTTAATTAAATAGTTAGGTTAATAATTTTAATTAACTCATAGCTATGGCTTAATTAAAACCTAATAAAATTATCCTATTAATTTAATATATATATATATATATTAAAAAATATTATTTATTTATTAATATTTAGATTAAAAAAATTATTTTTAGTTAATATATTTTATATTTAAAAATTATCAAAACCATATCGGCAAGGCATGATATGGTACCGAACCCATATTGTTCCGGTCCGAAACTGAAACCTCGATAGGGTCAAGATTTTTTTTTTAGTTGCCACCAGCTATCCAACTTACGTCAACTAATCTTGGGGTAGCTGGCCTGGCTCCACAAAAATTTCCTATCAACCATCAAGGCAAATCAGGAAGCGCTCACAGCAGGCGGCCCATCAGCCCAGCGTTCTTAGGTCAACTGCCCGTTATGGGAAATTCATTTATCAATTTGCCGAAGCTGAAACTCAATCCTTAAATATCAGGTAATTGAGAAGGTGCCCTGCCGTTGTACCATTGATAGCTAAAACTAAAAAAAATGATAAATGTAGGAAAGAATAGACTCCAATTTGTCTGGTACCAAGAAGGGTTTAGTTGACTACAATCAAGGTAGTGACTATCAAGGTTGACCAAAAAATTCATTATGATAATTCTATCAAAAATCAACTACTTTTTCCTTGTTTCTTACTGAGCAGCGGAAGTATATAATTATATATGAATGAAAAGTAAAACTGTAAGTGGCATAGTCCAATATACATCATATAGCAACTCAATTTAGTGAACCAAAAACTATCTGATTAGCATATCTTGCATAGATCAATAATAATGGTCCATACCTTCTTCCTCGTAGGCCCAGAACCGGTTCTAGCTGGAGTAGGAGGATCCAACTGGATAACAGACCAAAAATTTGAATAAAGTTAAGTTGGCAAAATGGAAAAGTACAAGCACTCGGTAACACATTACCATCAAAAGCCACATGAAAAACATCATTTTGAGAAACATTAGCATGATCAGATGACAATAGAGAACTGTACAGGTGATTGTGATTAGGAAAGTTCAACAATGAAACAAGTCCGAAGAAGATCAATATAAAAATTTATTGGTAAAAGCTAAACATGGAGACTTGGAGTACAATAAATCAAGGATATTATATTTCATGTAAGGTTCACGGGACTAACTAAAAGGGGTAAAGAAATTTGTGATCAAGCAGCATTTCTGGTTGATCTAGTAAAATCAGCTTCAGATGCTAAACAAATACAGCGAATGGGATCTGGTACACACTCATAAAGAAAACATAAGAGAACTAAAGCAAACATACGTACTTCATCAAACTTCAAGAAGTTATGAGTGTCCAATTCTCCATTAATTTCAGGTTTAAATGCTGCATCCATTTCATAAAGTTTGTCCCAAATAATATCTTTGAACCAAGGATGAGCCTGCAAAAGGAAACTAGCCAGAACTTTATAAAAAATCAAACAAGGATGATGATTTCTGTTTCACAATGGAAACTTACCTTTATTTGATCTGCCCCTCCACTGCCAATTCTGTGCTCAACATCACACAATAATCTACAAATAAGACTCTTGGCCTCAGAAGACAACCTTGCATCTTCTGGAAATCTTAAATAGGTTCGCCAATGCACAATCTAAAATCAATAAAGCAAAAATTAGGAACTTGTTCATAGTTAAAGCAACTAACATTATAGCCCAAACTGAATTGCAGTCTAATCCTTGATATTGGAAATGTTGACCGGCCCAGCTTGACACTGGAAGCCATGGCTGAATATATTTATAACAAGTTGAGTCTCTATAGTCTATTTGAATGGGGTAGAGGAGTGTTGTGAACCCATATGTAAGTATAGAAACTATAGGGGTGTACTTGTATCCTAAGTGGAATAATTTTCCTAACAAACATGAATTATGAAATCATGATATATAGTCCTTTTTCAAAAGCATTCAGAATCACATCTTGGTTACGGCTTAAGATAGTGCAAAGATGTTAGCAAATTTCATAGAAAAGGAAAATTTGCATCATAAGATTCATAACTAATCTGCAAATTATAGATTTTTCATATTACCTTTCGGCATGTAGTTATTGGATCATCGGAATAGAATGGTGGATAACCAATCAGCATCTCATACAATATTGCACCCAAGGACCACCTACAATTATTTCCACAAGTAAATCAAAAGGAATTCTCTATCCGCAAACAGTCTATCACATCAATAAGTATGGAATTCAGGTTTCAAGAAGGAAATAGAGCATAAACAAATACAACACAGTTGCACACAAATACACAATGAAAATAATTTCAAAACAAACTTTACTATTACTTGGTGGAACCAATATATCACCATAATTTAAATACTCAGACAGAGATAAATCCACATAATTGCCAAATATACTCATTTTAACAACAAGAATAACGAAATTGTTCATGAACAATCTGTAGAAAATTCCATAGTAGTCAATAATGAACAATTCACAATTCAAAATACACAAAATTACAGTTCAAATGCAAAACAGACATGAACAGAATGTGAAAGAAGTGTGACAGTTTGTGAATAATATGTTATCTGATCCTAAAAATAAAGAAAACTCGTGAGAAATTAAATAGCATCCATAAAATTAAATCTAACTCTTTAAATTAAACACGACTAAATGAATATTAAATCAAGCCATTATGAAACATGAAAAAATACTTAGTACTCTGAAGCAAATTTGTCAGGACTCTAATATGGAAAATTCAACTACTGCACTAATACCCTTGTCAGATATCATCACTAGGATAGAACTTTGTGTAGACACTCCTATTCCTATTCATCACATTTAATTTTACATAAGAAAATATTTGTCAACTTGGATCTACACTCACGTCAGATACTGGTATCCAAGTCCATGTAACATATGTGTACATAGCAAAATTGGAATAATTTCACAGTTAACTCACAAAACACAAGTATATACATGATACTGTTATAGTAATATCAACATTTGATCATCTCCAGGAAGGGATTATTAAAGGATTAAAAATTCTGTTATATTTACCATGTCCAAAATGTTAGCAGCTAATAATAGGTCTTTAATATATTAGTTTTCCCCCCACATGTGAATAGTTTTTAATGTGGCAATAGTCTATCTTAGCATGTGGCACAAAATTAGTACACAATTATTCTCAAAATATGTGATCTTCCATGAACAACAGCGTTTGATTGGACTTTGTTCCCTCGTGCAATTGGCTTTTTTACAAGAAATAGTAATTCAAGAAGGGAACTGAGTAAGGCTTAGAGGTGTGCATAGGCAATGAAAATTCTTGTGAAGACTAGTGCTGAGATACTCTTATGTCTGTGTCGTGGAATGTGAGACCTTCAATTTGTTCTACGTTTGTATCCCTCTTGATTGTGTGTTTTCAGTATTAATCTATCCTCTCCCATAGACATAGGTTGATTGGTCAGGCCATATTAATATTTGGTATCTTTTGAGTCTTCATTATGATGTCTCCCTGCCAATTGAGCTGCTCTATTTTCTCTACAATACTTGAAATAAGTGGTATTATAGTCAAGGGTTCAAGGATCCTGATCCTTTCTGTCAAAAAATTGGAAAATAATCAATTGCTAGTACACTATCCACTTCACTTTATGACAAGTCAAGGTGTGAGTAATAGTTATACACAGAGTTCGAGAAGTGACAGGTGCAAAACTTAACCTTAAGGCTATTTGGAGAATATCTACACTGAATCTCGTATCAGGGACATTTGTTAGGATGAGACTCAAAATGGATTGCCAAATATTTGCCAGATTTGTGATCTACCACAGTCAGAAATCCACTAAATTTAATTTGTTTTCTATTTACTTTTCAAGCCATATACTTTTCTATTTTAATTGTAAATAAATATAATCTATAAAAGGAACCTGCTGAAATTTCCTGGTGAGGGTTTATATTCATGGGATTGTGCTTTATGCTGTCGAATTTGAGTTCCAGTAAGTTCTCCATATTTGTATCCTTCATTACGGTGTAATACTCTTATGTATATTTCTCCTGTGAATGAAGGAAAATTGGACTAACCATATTAAAACTGAATGTCATCCATGTCTGCCCATGGCTTTCTGTTCTTCCTTTTATTTCTTCTTTATGAATGACTCTATGTTCACTAGATGACAACAACTAATAGCTTAGCTTTACTGAACTCTGTAGACCTAATGATGTTACATTTTTCTCAAATAGAGCTGAATCATGGAAACATATTGATATAGGCTACCTGAAAGTCTAAAACATTGACACATTATGACTTGCAATTTCTGACATCATTCAACAACAGGCACTATTTCAAATCGACCACTAAAAGTACATGTAGATAGTAACAATGTAGAAATGAAAATATGCCTTTGTAAAAAAGAATGAAAAGTACTGCATAAGGATAGGGGAAAAAACCATAAGTCTTTATAGTTTTGGTTTTCATAAATATTCAAAACCAAACTAAGCAATTTGCCATTAAGCTTGAAAGGTAAATGACCATAACTAACAGAACATGGATCACTTTGGCGATTGCGTACCAATCACACTCTAAGCCATATCCTTTCTTCAATAATACTTCTGGAGCAATATAGTCCGGTGTTCCAACTGTAGAAAATGCCTAAAAAAACAGTGATCTCCTATATTAGATGTGTACCTTGATAAACAAATATTTGTTCAGTAAAGAAAAGTGATTGTAAAGGATTTTCTTGCAGCTGGAGGATAAATCATTTTAAAGTACCAGTGTTCTCCTGTTCATCTGCCAATGCTGTAATTGTTCATGAGGACTTCTCCACCTGTTGCCATTATTTGTATCAGACGAACCATCAATATCCATCGAATCCCGAAGATTCTCATCACTCATGGGTTCATCTTCATCTAATGTTGAAAGCTTTGAACAATCAATCGGTTTGCACAAGCCAAAGTCTGACAGCTTCATGTGACCATCTTTATCCAAGAGAAGATTGTCAGGCTTTATGTCCCTGAACAAGAAATAAACTGTTAGTATCCTGACGACAAATATAGGACTTGTTGAATAGACCATAAGGATAAATTGATCACTTGACATCCATGACACACTGACCTGTGAATGTAATTGTGTTTATGAATGGACTCTATGGCCAAAACACTCTGAGCAATGTAGAATTTAGCCACGTTTTCTGTTAAGGTATCTTCTCTAATGAGTAGTGTCATCATGTCTCCTCCAGGAAGATATTCCATGATTAGGTAAAGATATTCAGTATCTTGAAATGAGTAGAAGAGTTTGACAATATAATGGCTAGCTACTTCAGCTAGCAAGTTCCTTTCAGCTCTTACATGCTCCACCTACAAGGCAATATCACATTCTAAATCATAATCAAGTATCTAACAGAAACCAAATTGCCAAAGTAGAACACATACAATGCCATTTAGTACCAGAACTTAAATAGGTATCAGAAGAGAAAAAAATTGAAAGCGTTATGTCTCAGAAAAACAAATCAGAGAACAATGATCGGAACAATCCAATATAGTTTAAGAAAAAGGCAAAGAAAATAAATGAACAAACAATTAGAATGAAACTAGAAAAAACAAGCTGATAACTACGTATATACAACTGGAATGCTTATAATCCTTTAGTTGTATCACCTTTATGCCAAACAAGAAGCGAACACAAACACATGGAGGTACTCTTATATTCTGTGGACAACTTGACACCTTTAATGTGCCTCAACTATAATCTCTTAGAAACTTATAGACAACATTTTACGGGCTCATCTTTACAAAATTTCAAGCAGCTTTTCACAAAAAATTTAGCAGATGACATCTTACATGTTTCGCTTTAAACAATTGAAAGGAAATTTAGTAGGTAATAAATATGGTAGAAGATATTAGCAAGTGTACAAAATAGCTAATTAGGATGCATAAGGTTATTTGAGGCATTTAGAAGGTCAGAATAAACTTGCATAAAGATGACAAAATCATTCAAGCCACTAAAATGTCAAAGCAAAATCTCAACAAGTTACCTAAAGACATTATTGAG
>JBAMIE010000063.1:3011534-3022093 GCA_037177295.1 Kaempferia parviflora
CATAGGAGCAAATATTTCTAGAACAACAGCCATGGGATAAGTTCAGTATCAAATTATGTTTACCCATTTAGCTTGATACTGAGATTCATGGGCCGGTTATTATCGTGATGGGCTTTATTTTTGCAAGATATGTCTTGACCATTTGCACTTATGGCTAATAGTCATCCGTGATTTACCTCTCCTGTGTTAGCTCTGGGATAGATTAGTGGGAGTGCTGGGCGAACTTATTCACCTTTTAACACTTGATAGTGAGATTCATGCCCGAAGATGAAAATAATCGACTATTGTTCAAACCAAGAGCTGCACAACTCCCATTGTTCAAACTGCAACACACTTGAAAAAAGAAAACACACATAAAAAAAGAAGAAGCAGTGTCAGTACTTGAGATTGGTCAGCAGCAGCACCAAACACGAGAGAATGAGTGACACAAAAGCATTCAAAAGAAAGAATCCAAGGCCACTCCTTCTGCCTCCTGATACCTCCAAATGCTACAACCCAACAAGCAGATCGCTGCCTGCCATGCATGAAAGCTTCACCCTAACCCTAGCTAGGTAGCTAGCAACACACAAGTACACGGTCCATTTCCCTACTCCCTAAAGTGCCCTACACTAGTTCATAAATCACCAGCCATTGCCTGTTCCATCTTGGACTCTCTGGCCAATGGCTGTTCCGTATGGACTCAAATGCTTGCTATCTTTGACTTCAGTACGAGTGGGCAGCCAACAGACCTCAGTCCTTAGCCTCAGGCAGGCAAACTGTCGAACATTTGTCAGGCAGTGTGTGGCAGGCTTCTGATTGAGGTGTAGTTGCACTGCATCGATCCAAACAAAATATATAATGTCCAGATTGATTCGATTGAACACTGTTTTGGAAGTGGAATTGCA
Source organism: Kaempferia parviflora (assembly GCA_037177295.1). NCBI lineage: Eukaryota > Viridiplantae > Streptophyta > Magnoliopsida > Zingiberales > Zingiberaceae > Kaempferia > Kaempferia parviflora. The sequence goes on from JBAMIE010000063.1 coordinate 3,012,419, forward strand.
ATTCGCAAGAGAAAGAGAGAGAGTTTAGAATCATTACTGAACATGATAATTGCTTGGTTGACAGCATAATGAAGATGATGAAGCCAAAAACAAGCATGCTCGAAGTTGGTAGATGAGAGGACTAAGAAACCATGATGAGTATTTGAGATCAACCAACGAGCCAATTTATTGTTTATCAAAAGATAAACAATAAATCTGATAGATTTGGCCATTTTCTAAGTATCTCTTTAAAATGCCTTTTTACTGACTGAAAATAACAATAATAATAAAAAAAGACCGTATAGCTCTTTTTAATGAAAAAAGGACACTTATTAAAATTTTACCCTATACATTTATATGAAAACATTTTAATTAATAAATAATAAATCGACGGTTGTGAAAGAACGTTGCGACTCGACCGCCCACGTCACCGGAGCAACAAGAGTCATAAAACACGGCGTGTTCGGTGCAACCTCCACATGCCAAGATAACGCCACATTAACATTTTAACCCCCCAATAAATTCCCAATTTATTAAATGCCCACTGCGTTGTCCGCACCAACTTCGAAGCCGCTACGCATATACACATATGTACGTGCATGGGGACGCAGGCACCATACATTTGGATACGCCGTACGCCATTAGTCTATCTCTTACACACACATTAACTCCACTTTACTCACTCCACCATCTTCCGTTTTCTTTTTCCCCGTTTTTGGAACCGAAATGAATGAGTCTGTTTCAGTTTGAAACGAAAAAGCTTTCCAGAGTTCGGAGTCAGAATGTGACGGCGAGATAAGAGAGTCTCCAGAGACAAAGGTATGAAACTATGCGGGGAATAAAAAAGTGTCAACAAGCAACGTAATAAATGGCTCTTAACTTCGAAATTGGCCGCATGTTCGCACTCTATGCGAACGACAAATTTCTCATCAAAGAGGAAATTACGCTTTTGTTTTCTGCAGATCAAACCACGAAGTGATCCGGTCCGTCCGTTCACAAGCACGAATCACGAACTAGTTCTGCGATTTTGGAGTTCCACCTAGTGTTGTCTACTCGCTTTCATACCTGCCGTGTATTTCTGCGGGTCCTATTGAATTATCCCATAGGAATTCGGGTGCGAGGTTATCAAGCGTTGGAGGTTCGACCGGCGAAAGCCGGAACGGACGGCGGGTGGTCGTACTAGCGCGCAAATGGACGGGAGCCGTTAAGAGGCGGGGGACACGGAGAGGACTAGCGAAACGAATCGTAGCCGTTGGTCGACCATCGGACGGGCATCGACCGAGAACTTTCCTCCAACTCTACGCCATCCTGCGTACTCGCGCGGTGCCTTTTTCTTTAATTACGCCAACTGCCATTGTTGGGCATTATCTCGCTCGCGCTCACGCTTCCCGTCCCCCTCGTGCCCATAAATAGCTCTGCTTCCCACCTCTTCCCCACCACCAGCAGCAAACCCTAGAGTGCGATCGGGCGAGCGAGTCGGCGATGGCATTACTCTCCTTCCTCGCTCTCCTCGCCCTTATGGCGCCGGCGTCCGCCCGCATTCCTGGCATCTACACTGGCGGCCAGTGGCAGGACGCCCACGCCACCTTCTACGGCGGCAGCGACGCCTCCGGCACTATGGGTAAGCCACATTGCTCTATGCTCGTCTTCTTCTGACGGATCTAGTGGGGGATTGCTTAGATTTGACTTGACTTGGGTGGTGGCGGTGGCGTAGGAGGGGCGTGCGGGTACGGGAATCTCTACAGCCAGGGTTATGGGGTGGAGAACGCTGCGCTCAGCACGGCGCTCTTCGACCAGGGGCAGAGCTGCGGGGCGTGCTTCGAGATCAAGTGCGCGGACGACCCGCAGTGGTGCCACTCCGGGAGCCCCTCCATCTTCATCACCGCCACCAACTTCTGCCCGCCAAATTACGCGCTACCCTCGGACAACGGCGGGTGGTGCAACCCGCCCCGCCCACATTTTGATCTCGCGATGCCCATGTTCCTCAAGATCGCCGAATACCGCGCCGGGATCGTTCCTGTTTCGTATAGAAGGTATTTCCCTTGATCCCTTCTCTCTCGTTAATCTTCTTTGACGTCTAAGGGTACTGGCTCGTAACCTTAAAATATGTCGCCTTCCCTGACTATGTGATTCTGTCACGAAGCAAGAAACAAAATTTTTTTAAAAAAAGGTGTTTCATCATATTTTGCTTGGGACAATTTTCTGTTCACAGGATTCCCTGCAAGAAGTCCGGAGGGATTCGTTTCACCGTCAACGGCCACATGTACTTCAACCTGGTGCTCATCACCAACGTGGCCGGCGCAGGCGACATCGTCCGCGCCAGTGTGAAGGGCTCCCGAACGGGGTGGATGCCCATGTCCCGCAACTGGGGCCAGAACTGGCAGTCCAACGCCGTCCTCGTCGGCCAGTCCCTTTCCTTCCGCGTCACCGGCAGCGACCACCGCACTTCCACATCCTGGAACATCGTCCCCTCCAACTGGCAGTTTGGCCAGACCTTCGCGGGCAAGAACTTCCGCATATGAGCTCGCCTTTCCTGCCCTGCCCTTCTGCTCCAAAAGAGTGTGTGACTGACGCCAACTAGTTTTTTCCCCTAAAGTGTTGGTGCTTGCATTGTGTCCCTATTTTACTAAGCATTTGGAATTACAGGAACATATAGAATGGTAGATATGGTAGAAGTGGTGGCTGAAGTGGCCGCAGAGAAAATTGAAGTCTTGTAGCCCGCAGTTGCCGATTAATGTATCTGATTTGTCCTTCACAAAGTGTGACAGTGTTGTTGTGTTTCTGCATCCATTAGTGGTGAACGTTCTCATGTGATGGATGGACCATAGCAGTTGCTTCATCCTCAATAGTATAAAAGAAATGATGTGCCTTGTCTAGTTGCCTTCCTCTTGGAATGGACAAGCACTGGCCCTTCAGTTTGCTTAAAGATTGCACACTGGAAGGCATCAGTGTCCTAATGATCATGTTCTGGACATGAATGTTTGGGACAATGGTCCTATTGCATTTAAGATTACATTGGAAGGCATCACTGTTGTCAATGTCTCAATGATCATGTTGTTGAAGGGCCTTGTCCAGTTAATCAAAGCTGTTTCCTATGTAGGCAGAAGGAAGATAGACATCATTTTGTGTCGGGCTCTAGATTGCCCTAGCTCACACTTATTGACACTGACATTTAGCGCTGAGTAATTATTAATAGATAATATCACTTAAATAGATGCTTGAATCTGCTGCATTATACAGGTCTCATATGAGGTAGATTCTTCTAATTTTATGTTTCTAATCGTTTATATCAAATGATGGTACATGATACACTCCCTTAAGTCATTTCGCCATACAAAATTCAGTCGAAGTAGTTGGATTATAAAGACCAACCAAACATCGAGGATCCATGCCATAGGCTCATGGCACGCAAAAAATTGACTATTGTTTACAGTAAGCTAACAAATAGTTTAGCTACTTCAATTTTCAAAGTCGACACTAATTATTTTTTTTAATGTACACTATTGCACTCCTCAGTTTACCATGTGGCAATTATCTAAAGAAGAATAAGACGACAGAAAAAGGGTAACGCATTAATTGACAAGAAATAATAAGAATATTAATGACTTCGAGTTGCTCTTCCTCCATAAATATTACCATATTGTTGAGTGATTCAAATGACACAAAATTGAAAAGAAAAATAGACATAAGGACTAATTTGAAACGAAAGACAGGATTGAGACTTCAAGTGAAACTTAATAAGAGTTTAAAAACCATGTTTATCCAACTTCAATTTAAATGGATACCATTTCTAGATGGTGTGCAACGTACACTGTCAAATATTACTTACCTGAGTTTAGTTTGATACACATGCTGGAATGGCTTTAAATAATAATAAGGAAGCGTTATTATGATATAAATCCCTGGTCTGAGTTCTTCAACCATTTGGAGTCTCGAACAAATTGAATGCTTACTCTTGTGTAACCACTTCATAGAATTAAAGTTATCAAGCAGGATCATTTTCTCACCTCACAAATCTAAATACTGATGGAATGACAAGGGTTTTTTATGTACAGATAAGTAATTTCGATGGTTGAACCTCTTTTTGATATTCAACTAAGAGAAAATTTCTGTAAATATGCACATTCAGATGAAGAAATCCTTGTAGAATATCATTGTTTCTTCCAATCAATGCATATTAAGAGAGACCAGCAAACAATAGAATGTTTATTCAGGTTCAATTTGAATTTACAGGGAGAGACGGATCATATCTTTAAGACCTGAGCCATTCAGGTCTATGAAAACCTCGAACCTAATAAGACAAAAGAAACTGAATAGTTGCATAATCACTTGAATGAGAATGCAGGCAAGGAACTAATAATATTGGTAACGTAAAACAGCATGAAGAATGGAGATTATAGCCTATGAAACTGTAAATAGTAGTTACAATCTGTAAATCAAGCTAACTCCTTAAAATTCAAGTGACTTGCTTTGAGTTTTGTATAACGTGAAGTCAATAAATAAATGGTAATAAAAAACTTTGAAGCAATTGAGGTAAATTAAAGTTCCCAAGATACTCACAAGTTGTAGATCAGGTCATAACCAATTTGATATTATAGATTTACAAAGGCTCAGAGTCTACCATCCTGTTTGCTTGTAAATATGGTAATTGAATTAGGTATAGTTTAAGTGTCCACGTCCAATATAAGGGGTTTTGTTTTCCCATTAGAATCATTTTCTGAAAAATCAAGCTGCTTCTCCACAGATTTGATAGTTGCAGTTCTTTCGAATCTAAACCTGTATGGGGGAGAAACATCAAAGTTCTTCCTGTTGTACGATAAGTCTCCTTTGTCACAAGGATTTGATATGAACTTTGAATTGTCAATTGTCTCCAAATTATGTATATTTTTTCCTTCTCCGGTAGAAGCACAATTGTCCAAAAGTTTCGCAGACTTTACCCCTGAAGTACTAGCATCAGAATCAAGAGTTGTTTCTGCCATCTTTTTTCCTCTGCAGAATATGGACGGAGTGTTTGGGAAACTTCTAGCTGCATTTTTTAAGATGGAATGAACATCTTGAACAGGAACTTTTGCCGTTACCGAGGAAGGAGTGAGGTAGCCTTCAGGTGATATCACAACACATGACCCACATGATTGCCGCATATTTGTAGATGTGGTTATGACTATAAAATTTTCAGAAAGACAAATATCTTCTACCTGAGGTGGCTTATAATAGAGAGAACCAAGAGGAGTTTCCTGGTGCATCGGCTCAGATACACAATTCAGTCGACTATCCTCATCAGTGTTTCTACAATCTGTGACTTCAATTTCTGGAGATCTAGTTGAGACATCGAAGGTTGGTATATCTTTAATGCAATGTATAGAGGGACTGTGAATTCCACTTACATTTGGATTAGCTAAAGCTTCCAACTTTGATTCAACATTTTGATCCTTGTCGATAGTGTCACTACATTCTACCAATTCTGTCCCAGGATCAGATCTAGTACAGATATCAGGTGTGAGAGTATGAGTGCTGGACTCTGCAGCAGGATCATGAATTGTTCTCACAATTAAGTTGTTAACAGCTTCCTTCTTAGGCTCAATTGTTGATGATTCTGTATGAGTGCTGAACTCAACAATGGGATCATGAATTTTTCTCACAAAATAGTTGTTCATAGCTTCCATCTTAGACTCAACTGTTGATGATTCTATCCTGAGTTTTTGGTCTTCCAACCCTTGTCTAGCAGGGAGATCAATGTCCATGGAACTGGCTGATTCAGAAAACGCTCTGGCATTTATGTCTGATCCATCACTTGAACAGTGAAGTGATTGTCTGCTGTCAAGGCTTCTCATATCCTTTGAACCATCCACAGGAACAGGTGGAAGCTTGCCAGTAGCCAAAAAGAAATCTAACTTTCTTTTTAACGAACTATGCCAGTGATTCTTTATTGAGTTATCAGTCCTAGCCACAAAGAAAACGATAAAAAATTATAAGCATTAAAATTCGAACAAGTGAAGAGCATAAATTGATAAGGGTCTCTTGAACATCTTAGAAACTGTAAAGCAGTCACAAAAAACAGACTACCAGTTTCATCTACAAAATACAGTATCAAAAATGATTATCTAGAGATTGAACGATGATGATAATAATCATCCTCTTATCGATTTAAAAGATAATATTTTGCAATAACAGACAACAATTTTGCATATAGGACCTCATAGAAGGATGAAATTATACATATAGACTCATTCAGCTTCCATTATAGATTTGGATTTAAGCAAATTTCAAAGGCATGGTTGACGAGACCAGATCCTCTGGTCGTAGACAATCCCTGGGTTCACCTTCCCATCCATGTTATAGTTTGGGTCGGGTAAGCGGCCTCCGCCTGGAGTCCGCTGGGTGTGATCGGGTGGCCAGATTGCCGGGGGGTGTGGGAGGCAAACTCTGAGCGCCTGCCCCAACCAAACTATAACCTAGATGGGAAAATGAACCAATGAGGAATTGCAACCAATTGCGGCCGCTATCCGGCCACAATTGTATTGTGGACCAGGGGATCCTAACTCATGGTTGATACCCAACTCAACATAGTCAATCTGAACCTGATCAATACAAGATCAGAATCACACTATGAAGTTGGGACGCCTTCAGTAGGACAAACACATTTCAATAAATCTCATAATGTTATCAAATTTTTGACCTTAGACCAATGATATAAAATGTCTTATTAAAAAAGGATATAATCACATAAGGGTTGAAACTTTATGTATCGGTATGTAAATATGTCCAGTTCAGTGACTTGTCAAACTAGTCTGCTTGATTCATTAATGAGACCATTGCTCTGCCTTTAGCCAGCTCTTTTATCTATTTCGAAGTGCATGTACTACCGGCCCATGATAACATGGGGCCGAGCCGTGGAAAGTCTATCACACCTTTTAAGTGCAAATAATGGATGGGTGCACTTCTTCTGAATACGAGATGCTTTACACAACAAACAAGCTAGCATATGAGAATGCCAAACCACATGAAATAGATTGTAAAGTTGAAAAAGAACTTGGATTATTGGCACCCACAAACTTGAGAGACGGTAAGACAGTGTTTGGTAGAGCTTCTGCTAAGCACTTTTTAGCTTCTAGCTATATAAAAGCATTTTTGAGTGTTTGCGAATGTCAAATTCTGCTTCAGCTTCTATAACTTTTACTCAAAAGCTAGAAGCAAGAATTTGATATTTTTTTTTGCTTCTGTTTTTTGTGTGTGCATGCAAAATTAAAAGTTGACATTTATTTCCTTCATAAATTTCATTTTACATAATTACCATCATGCTTTTATATAATTTATATTTCTAAAATTTTTTATACATATTTTTTTATTTATATAAATTTTATATTTGTATTGATTTTATATTTTTTTTTAAATAAAAAAATAATTTTGATATAATATTCAAAACATTTATTAAGGATATTATTGTCATTTAACTTAAAAATTAAACTTGGAAGCAATTATTTATAAAACACTCAAACTTTTACCTTTATTAGCTTTTGGCTTCTATTTCCAAACACTCCGTACTTTAGCTTCTCACGAACTTCAAAAGAATCTCTATAAAAATCACTTTTAAATAAGTAAAAGTTCTCCCAAACACAGCCTAATACTATGTCGCATATGAGACATGCAACTTGTTATGTTGTACACAGATATGAGACATGCAATTTGTTATGCGGTATACTACACAGATATGAGACACGTAGATTATTGCATGAACATGGATTAACTAATATCCATGACTGTGTCTACTTGCACTAATTGACACAAACTGGAAATAAACTTGCAAGGGAATCACACTGCCTTGTTTGGGCCTTAGTATAGGTTTGGATACAATATGTTAGGATTGTGGTACTTTTCAATACTGATTTCTAACAGATGAAATATTACCGGTCACTGGTTGATAAGAACACAAAAACCACTTAATAGACAAAAATCACAAGGAACACAGAAGAGAATGGTACAAGAGAAAAACAAGATCAAGCAAAACACTCAGAATTGTACATGATCCAGAAAGCTTGCCTGTGTCCAGGTCAGAGAAAGAGAATTAAGTTATATTGCCCTCAAACATATCCATCACTAGCGATCTCTTGCCTCCACTATTTGTTATGATACACATATGTGAAAGTTTACCCCTCCTTTTATAGAGAGTAGAACATGCATATGAAACATATCCAGTATTTTCCGAGTCAACATAAAGCCAGTTTGCAAGTCCTAAATTCCAAAGTTGAGAATCGTTCAGCCAGTTCGGTCCCTCAAATTGGACAAATAAAGGCAACTACTTGTCTGAATTGCTATCTAAATATGCATCAATAGAAATCAAGAAATGGCCAGGTTTAATAAGCTAATGATAGCACCAAGTCAAGAATGCTTGGTCAGGTTGGTAGGTCCAGAAGTTAGTAAGTTAAGGAAATAGCCTCAAGTTGAGGGCATTGCTCCCACACAATCCTAGTAGGGTTACACTGCCATAGCACCCTGGGTAAGCTCATCAGGGATCTCCCATGAACCCTATGTAGTCTCATCGATCAGATTCCATGCCTCCAACATAGCTGAACATATAACTCCCTAGAACTCCAACTGTACAGTTCACAACATCCAAATAAGCTAACTTCCATATAAAATTGACTGACAATAACAAGGCTCAATCAAGAACAACTTGACTAGACACAACACAATGCATTACAGAAACAAAACTGACCAAACAGAAACGGGGTGGGGCTTGGTCATGCACACATAATTATAGGAACATCTAATCAGTTACTATCTGGTAGCAATTAGGTGCAGCTCCAAATAGTTTAAAACGGTATGAACATCTTCAAGGTGACTCACAGATTTTAGATGAGTTGAAACAACCCGAGTTGATGGTTCAGGGGATAGAAGAATATCCAAGAAAACTTTAGGTGATGTAATAAAAGTGATTAAGTTGACTTTCAATGAAAATGACATAGTCTTGCATATAATTCAGAGGGGAGAGAAACCCATGTGGTTGATCTCAAATAGTTCAAAGTTGCAATGGCAATGATAATGACCTGCTCAGTTACAACTAGTCTACTACACCTTATTCTCATGACACTAAACGGTACGTAAGTAAATGTTGACCCTCCTTTGATGGTCCCATTAAGAAGAACCACAAACCGTAAGTCGGGCACTAAAACTTTGAGATTCTATTAACATTGCATGTTATGAGGAAGTGAAATACAACAATAACAATCAAGCCTTATCCCACTAGGTGGGGTGAGCTATATAGATTATTTTACGCCATTGAGCTCTATCCCTACTACATCATCATCTATACTTAAATAAATTTTATCTTATTTTGTTGTTGTTAACCAAGTCTTTTTTGGGCCTTCCTCTTCTTCGTTTGATATGTGTGTTTGTCATAGTTTCACATCGCCTAACTGGAGCATTGATTGGTCGTCTAAGTACATGCTCGTACCATCTTAAACGTATCTCTCAGAGTTTTTATTCAATAGATGCAACTTCGACTTTCTCTCTAATGCTCTCATTTCTTATTCTATCCATCCTCGTATGTCCACACATCCACCTTAACATCATCATCTCTGCGATTCTCATCTTCTACACATGTGTTCGAGTCATAACCCAACAATCAGCTTCATATAACATAGCAGGTTTAACTGTGGTTTTGTGGAACTTTCCTTTAAGTTTTAGAGGTACTTTATA
>JBAMIE010000063.1:3057667-3069107 GCA_037177295.1 Kaempferia parviflora
AATGGGGGTCTCAGGAATTTAGGCCAGCAGACCAAGATTTTATTATTGTGTGCAACTAGCGACCTTCGACCCTGCGACCTATTGGGGCAAACTCCAGGCCACTTACCAGCTGATCCAGCCCGTGGGGGCAGCCTTCGAGTTATGATGCAGTGGAAGAGTGTCAAATTGACACTCAAGTACGGTCGATTCCTAATTATGGCACATTTTTAGCGATTTTTTTTTTTAAATGGGAGGCACTATCAAGGGAGACTTTTACCACGAGTGCTTCCCAATTCAACTTTGTCCGACTCAAAGTCTTTAATTCAAAATCAGCGTTTATCCAAGTGTGAGTGATATAGATCTCATGATTATCTCTACCCCAAATATTAAATTGCGTGTATTTGAGATTGAGAACATTAATTTTATCTCATAATTAAATGTTCAAGATAATTTTGAAATACTTCTATAGTTCAGTAGCTTTTTAGAAGTACCCTAGCGTGTATACTTTATTAGTATCAAGATCTCTTCTAAATTTTTTATTTTGTTGTCCTGTCAAATAATAAATTGTATGTATTTGAGATTGAGAACATTAATTTATCTCATAATTAAATGTTCAAGATAATTTTTGAAATACCTCTATAGTTCAGTAGCTTTTTAGAAGTACCCTACAATGTATACTTTATGAGTATCAAGATCTCTCCTAAATTTTTTATTTTGTTGTCGTATGTATGCCTCACTATTCATGGTAAATTTGATGATAATTTAGAAAAGTAAAATATATATTTTGGTTGGCATTTGCATTTTGACATTAACAAAATCTTAAGGGATGTTTAAAAATATATTAAATGTCGAGGACATTTTAAAAATGATCAGAATTCTAATATTAATATTCAAACTTCAAAAAATTGGTTTAATAACAAAATCACCAATTTTATCTTTTTACAACTGTAAAATTTATGTATGAATTTTTATCCATTTTTAAATTTGTAGGTGTTATTTCCATTTTTTTCCCTTGCAATTTTGAGTTTTCCTTAATTTATTGCTACGATAGGTTTATCTTATTTAAGGTAGTACCTGTAGCTACCAGAAAGTAGGCCAGCCATGCATATAAAGGTGTGGTGACGAGGTTTCACCAAATCTATCCCTGTTAAGTCAGTGTATCTATTTGATCACCTTAAGCATTGTCATTCAACTTTATGGTTTATGGGCTGCCAAGATTCCTCAAAGTGATTGCAGAATTAGTAAACAATTACGAAAGCAAGATTGTTGACTGATGCACTTTTTTTTTCTTCAGAGCTGTAGCATTTTAATCATACAACCAACTTGATAATCTTTTTCAAGTTTCTAAGGATCATTTAGTCGGTACAGAAGTAGTTATTATTTTTATTAATAAAGACAAATAGCTGTGGTCTTAATAAGTTGCATGTAAACATTACCATCCTTAATAAGTTTTAGTAGAGGAGCAAATTCATTGATAGTAACAGTGGTGAAGGATAATAGAGAAGGAAATGAAACCACAAAATCCATATTCTTTTCACAGAGTAGTACTGGATGGCTCTGCTGGTCTCAGAGTTGGGCAAACTGAGCCATCTCAATAAATTTGTTGTTGGTTGTTTGTTTGTTTCTGAGATTGGAAGCTTGCAACATGACCTTGTTTTGGCTTTTCAATTAGTTTCATGTCAATCTCAGCTCTTGCCCTTGAAGTCAATGTCATGCAAGGTAAGGGGGGCTAATTGAGGGCAGGCAACATATCCCCATCACTGACTTCTCAATCAATTAGGACTCATATTTGGCCAACTTACACAGTTTCTCTCCATGGTATTTTACAGAGTCATCTGAGGAAAGGATACAAGTGAGTTGGAGTTGGTGCATGAAATGGAGGAAAGGAACTAAGTGGAAGACAAGCTGAGTAATTAAGATGGGCACTTCTGAGAACCTTCTCACCAACTCATCGGCGAGTGTCGTTCTATGTTTTGTTAAGTGCTTGTGATTTCTTTTTTGTGCAACATGATTTCTTTTAATGGTAGAGCACAACCATATCATGAAAGGGATGGAGCACGGATATGTCATTGCAGAAACTGACTTCAGACGGTAACAGATCAGAAAATTTTTTCCGTTCAGTTCGGGATTTTGTCTCTTGATAGATCTTTGATATTGACCTCGGCATCTTTCTATTTCAGGGGGAGGAACCGAGCCAACTAATTGGAGGACAAGATGGCGTTGTGGAGTATTTGAAGGCATCGTTGGCGGTGCTTTTGGAGGAAATAAATTGGAAAAAAGTAAGTCATTGTCTTTCCTTTTCTTAGTGCTGCAGAACTGCCGACACTGGCCGGCGATCCAGTGGGGCTGGTCTTGCTTGTTCTGCTTGGAGGGGCAGAGCAATTGGCTGCACTAATTGCTGCTGTTGGCTTCGTTGGTTTTGATTAATGACAAGTAGTAGGTGGGCAGGAGAGTTAGTGTTGTTTTTGTTTTTGTTTTTGGGCAAATATCAAATGGCGTTCCAGATTTATCAAATCTCCAGAACATCTCTTTTTCAAAATACAACTCACTCGACTTGGCCCGAACTACTCCGGGAGGCCTGACTAAATCAACTCAGTGTTGACTTGTCTGGTCATCTTTGGTCGTTTTGGTGATCCTCCAACCTTCTTCTTGAATAATTTTTTTCCGTGGCTTCTCATCCCTTGGTAGTGTCATGCGTGTCCTTCTCATCCACAGATGTACTCTTTCACAGCTCCTCGTTCCTCAAATGGTTGGAGTCTATCGATTCGATTTTCGTGCTATCCTTCTCGCTCGCTGCGTCTTCTGCTCGACTTTTTGTGTTCCTAAGTCTCTGTACACTTAGACACAAGACATTAAAAACGCAAAGTCTAATTTAACTCAGATGATCACATCAAAACCAGCCTAGGATACTTACAAAATAGTCTTTCTCTTATCGGATAATTAGGAACACAAATTATGCATATTTATAAATTGATTTTTAAAATATTCATTCTTAGGGGAGAAAGATCATACGTTGACCTCGGACGCCCCATACAACCAATGTCACAGTCATTTATAGAGAGGTAAATCACAGTGACTTTTTACTTTGAACAGTGACCATTGCATGTGAGAGTTTATAGGTGACTATGTTCTTATTTTAGGATTACAAGGGTAGTATTCTATATTGTATTTATTTGGAAGAGAATCCGTTTGTGCTTCCCTATTTATACATGTGGAAAATTTTTATAAAGCTAAGCTGACCATCTTTAAAATTAATCGTAAAAATTAAATACCTAATTAAAAAAGAAAATCCATGATAAAATAAGGTACAGAAAGTATATTACAAGAGAGCCTACATCATACTGGAGTTTTACAAGTGCACACACGGTGACACGGGTGAAGAGAGGAGTGTTGTGTTTACTTGGAGAAAATTAAAGACTAGAGAAGAATAATAAATGATCTATTTTTCTTTTTTAACGGGAAAAAAATAAGAGGAAGGAATTTGAGTATAGAATATCAAATATTTTGATAAGTCCTTATGCCCACAAATATATGTGAGGGTCATTCACAGTGTACCAAGCGGGTATATATATAATTTTTTAATCTGCACATCTCTCCCTGCACATCCGCCTGGGCGACTTTCACAGCCCCGGGCGCCCGGATCAAGTCCGGACGCCCCCTCGGGTGCCTATCCGAGCGCCCGGAGCTGTAAGAGTCACCCATTAATCGCGCACGACCGGATGTACAAGGTAAGAAACCTCTATCTATATATATATATATATATATATTGTTAGCTATATTTTCTGTTATTTGATATATGTTGTACCTTAACTATCTACTTATTTTGTGGATCTCATTGGACCTTTTAAGTCATAAGAGCGATGTGAATATATATGTTTGTGGATAATTATCAACTATCCTTCGGTACAGTATTTGCTTCAGATACACATATCTCCCTTTTAAATCTTGCATTGATCAGACACATTATAGCATCTACAAAATCATAATTAATACTTAGTTTAGAAGCTACGATTTTATAATTTCTACAACATGGAAAAAAATTAAGATTCAAATCCTTCGAAAAGAATTTAACTACTTTTTTTACCTTAAAATTGGGTCATTATAGTTTTCATCTTGTAATCAATTGTAGATCTCTAAACGAATTTTGATTTGACATATTATGTGTCTCATTGTTCAACTCAAGGTTATAATTTGGCATCTTAAAGTTTAGGGTTTAACATTCAAACTCAAAATAACATCATTTAAATCCTTTTTTAAAGGCTCCGAATAATTTGTCTTAATTTTTTATTTTCATATTGTAGAAATTACAAAATCACAACTGCTACAACTACAATAGTTGTAGAGTATAATTGTAACAACTAAGTCACCGTAACTACTACAATATGATCCCGAATCAAAATTTAAGCGGAAGATGCATGTGTCAGAGGCATACATGTTCCAGAAATGAGCAATACATAGGAGGATATTTATATCATTTTATAGAGAATATTTGTATCATTTTATAAACACCCTTTTTATAATAAAAAAATTGACATGTCGAAATGAAGACACGACTTAAACCTTCAAAACCTTGTGCAACAACAGGGAACGCCTCTATAAAATGGCATCATTGATGAGAAACCAGAATAAAAGATTACAGTTAAGAAACTCAATTGTAAAATTCTCAACCCCAAGTAATCCTACAGACAAGGGGCTAAACCTTGATATTACTGCTTAACTATTACAAATTTTTGTTGGGTAACCTGATCAAACGTACATTTAAAAAAAAAAAAAAATCTACAAGCTATCCTGTTACCTGGCAAATGGTCAATGAAACAAATTTAAGGCATTTGGAGCCATGGCAGAGGATCAAAGGCCAGCAGCCCAACAATAACTTCTGTAATTACATTGTGTTTTTTTTTAAGAAAAGAAAAGATCACTTGCTTCAAATGCCTCATCCATATGCTCCTCGCTTTCTCTTTAGAATGGCTGGTGATATAGAGATAAATCCGATAAGGAACAGAACTGCAAAGGTTTTGAAGTCATATAAATCCCTAACTGATTTCAATTCACCGAGAGCCAGACCTGCCTGAAGAAGAATAGCATGTAAATGCGCGAAAAATATAACTTCTCAATTAGTATTAGAACTTTACTACGATCAACATTCATCTAAGTGCTTAGCCAAGCTGAAAATGGAAATGGAGTGGCCACCCAGCCAAAAGTGAATTGATTTAAAGGTCGGTAGATAAACAAATGGAATGACAACATCAATGGCAATATTGCTGTCGATGGTGAATACTTACTCTAACAGTTATATAAGATGCTGGAAGAAGTCCAACCACTGTGGCAAGAAAAAAGATCCGAAAAGGAATGTCTACAATTGGAGATGCCAGATTTATGAATGTGTTGGGCAGAGAAGGAGTTATCCTCAGAAAGAGCATGTAGTTAAGCAGCTTTTCTCTGCGTTTTGCTATCTGCAACCAGGAAAGAATTATAAATTTTAAGTTGAGCTGATCTTTTTCATCAATTAATCAAGATGTGTAACACAGGTCTTGGAAGCAGTTACAGTTGGTAAACTCTACAATACCTCTGCCTGGAAGAATCTCAACTTCTCAGGCCACATCCAACTAATCAAAGGCCTTCCAATCAACTTGGAGAGAAAAAAGCAGGAGGAAGCGCCAGATGTTGCAGAGAAAACAACCAGAATGACACCCTTTATGACCCCAAAAAGAGCTCCAGCTAGTAGTGACAAAAATATGGTACCAGGTATCATGAACGTCTGCATAAAGATGTAGATGGAACAATATCCTAATATAAATTTGGCTTCGTAATCTCTAGCATATATGGCCAAGTTATCTCTGCAAAAGAGAATTGAAAGAAAAAAAATTAATACCTTCAAGGATGCAAAAGAGCAGAAAATTACCATTTTGACATGGAAAAGGGATCACTTCACCAGGAAATCAAAGTCAGTCTCTCATCACCTTTAGAAATGTTAGAATTTAGGGGGTATGATAGAGTTTAAATGACACCTACTCCTCTAGTCCCATGTTAGTGCCTACATGACAGCACATTTCGGCTTCAATGGACACCCTTGGGTTCCACACAAGGCTATGAGAAAGTATAAAAGTCACTACATCATTACTGAGACATATTTAAGTGAGACCTACTAGGAATTCTTAGAACTAACAAGGGCCTAACATTTTGAGTTGAATTAGGCTCCTTTGAGTTTGATATGGTAACAGAGTCAGACTTGTACCTCAAAGTCATAATAGCATGAGAGGGCATGGTGAACTAAGGATGCTCAATACCCATTGTCTCACATGGACATTTATGGCAGTCCATGACATCTATATATTAAAAAGGTCACCCCTCCTAAGTGACTAGTCATTTTAAGATGCAATATCCTTCCAACTTTTCAATTGAACAAATCAATCGACTAGAATTTGAGAAGACAAGACAATGGGCATTGTAGTCGCTTTTGAAGTCAAACTACCAGACAAAACCACATAACTACAAGCATACATCTCCTTCAGTCTATTAGCTACACTCCATATAAATCAAAAACCTTAACTTCCATATAAATCTAATAACTGAAGTCTAAGAGAATTAGCACACGAAACTAAAAGAATTTATACGAAAGATGGTCAAGTGATGTATTTAGCTTAGTTTATCAAACAATTAAACATAACTTGTGACATTTCAGATGTTACACAGAAAGA
Source organism: Kaempferia parviflora (assembly GCA_037177295.1). Classification (NCBI taxonomy): domain Eukaryota; kingdom Viridiplantae; phylum Streptophyta; class Magnoliopsida; order Zingiberales; family Zingiberaceae; genus Kaempferia; species Kaempferia parviflora. The sequence goes on from JBAMIE010000063.1 coordinate 3,064,345, forward strand.
AAGTGACATGGAGAAAAGAAAGACAAAAGAATTCAAAATTTAACTTTTCTAAACATTTAGACTAGAGTTGGATAAATTATTCAAAATAAACAAAAAAGAAAAGAGTGATTCAATTCATCTTAACTGTTTTCCCCTTATTTTTGTTAAAAGATCAAAATTATTATTATTTTATTCAAAAAATTAAGTGCCAAGGAAGATATAATAAAGAAGATTAAGGAAGGAACGCAAGAGGGAAGACACTTGGTTTAATTTTTCAGAATATACAGAAAAAATAACTTATTCACAAAAAATTGGTTTTTGGTAAAAATTCAGAAAGGTCAGATTTTATCTATGCTTTTGGGAGAAGGTAGTGACCTCCTTTTAACTTCCACAGAATGGGGTTGCCACAACATTTCTACTATTGTGATGCAAAAGGTGATAATGCTCACCCAGGCACCCCTCCACGGCCCGCCCCAAGGTCTGTGGAAGAGTGGTAAATCATGGTACTGAGCGGCCTCTTAGGTGGGAGAAACTTATTCCCTAACAACATGTTTGGAAAGGCATGAAATTAAATTCCCCCATGATTTGGAATTTAATTCCACACTTTTCAGACAGAATTGCTAAGGAATTGGAATTGAATTCCATTCAAAGCCTTCAAAGTAAATCAGACCTAAAGAGGTTTGATTTGGCATGGGAATTCATTTGAAAAGTTGAAATTACTAAATAACTCTCCATGTACATATTAAGTTTTATTGATGATGGGCAAAATGGTAAAAATATAATAATTGAATTCAATTCTGATAGATTCCAAATCAAGGAATTCAATTCCATTACTCAAATGCTTTCCAAACAGGGTGTAAGGGAATGAACCACAGGAATTCGAACCTTGCTCCTGTGATGTAATTCTATCACCCGAGTACCAACTCAGTTACGCCTGTGGCAAACTAAATCCTCTATCCCAGATTTTCTGTGTCCCCATGTCCCATTGTCGATCGGACGGACGTGGTATCCTCGAGATATGTGCAGCATCCTCATGATGTGCACAACATCCCTTTAGATATGATCTGGTCCGTCCGATCGATAATGGGACATGGGGACACAAGGAATCTGGGATAGAGGATTTGAACTCCGCCTGTGGGGGCACATTTCTACTATTGTGCTACCATAGCCAGTTTGCCACTGCCTCCATCAACCGTTATGTAGTCATCATTATCATAATATATATTTTCAATTCCGGCAGCAACCCGTCATCAATACAACCATATATAGTATTCTTGTAGACTATGAAATAATTATGCCCTCACAATTGTTAGGAATATGCATTTCTCATTCCCAACAAAAGCAAAATATCCATGTATGATTTTACATAGGTATGCATGTATCTCAAAATATGCTCAGACGAATGCAAATACACACAAACTTAATAGCATTACATTAGGAAGACAAAAAAGGAGGAAAATATATTTTTAAAAATGAGATTTTTTTTTGTTCTTTGCAGCAAGAAGCAAGAAAGGGGAACTTACTTGAGGACGCGGAGATCAGAGAGATTCCTAGGAATCCTGAGGATCTTATCATACTCGGCCTCCGGCATAGTGATGAAGATGCATACCAGACCAACAGAGAAGATCAAGAAGACGGCTGCGGCCGCGGTCGCCTCCCATTTGGTGAGCGAAACTCTGGACTCAACCCTGATGGGCTTCTTGGACGTGGGTGATCCCTCCACTGCGCTCTCCTCGTCGCGTCCGATCACGATCCTCACCGGCGCCATTGGAGCGATTGCTGCCAGCACCGACGCGCTAGATCGATCGTAGAAGAAGCGGCCGCCGCTGCTTCATCAAGAGAGGCCAGATCGGGGCGTCATCCTACGGGTGGAGAGATTGGGGATCTGGAAGCCCCAAAATATACGGATTTGATTCTGAAATAGGGAAGCAGAGATGCGACAGCCAAGGTCGGCGTGGGAGGAGAAAGAAAGGGAAGAAGAGAGGAGACGGTGCGTGCGTTTTATCTCTGAACACGTGCCGAAAATACATTTATTTATTTTGTTATTTATACTCCGCTCAACGTTTTTTTCCCCTTATTTTTGACTAAAATTCAATTACAAATTTATTTTTAAAATACACTTTATAATATATCTTAATATTTAATTAAAGATATAATACACCATTCTTTTATTATCTAAATGGTCATATAAATTTATTTAAAAACCTTTCAACTTAATGAAAAATTATATAATAGGTTCCAATAAAACTGAAAAAAAAATATATTACATACTGTCTTATTTTTTTTTTTTAAAAAAAAGGATATTTTTTTAATTTCTGTCTATTAAAAAATCTAAAAAAATGGATATGTAGGGCTGAGCGTTCAAGTTGCAATTATTATACGAAAGAAAAGGTTGAATATGAAGCTGACTAATGAATATAATTAAATGGAGGATTGTGTAACAATGTTATGTTTAATTCTATCATAAAGGTAGTGTCTGGACTCACCTATTGGTCGCTATATGTATATTAATTATAAAGTTTTTTTTAAAAAAAAAGTTATATGAATTGTTAATTGATATATACATGGTGATCATCAAGTTGATCAATAAACATAATTAAATGAAAATAAAACAAATGAAGGCTGGCAATTAGCTGAATGTTTGTTGAAGCCATTACGTATACACAAATGGGACCATACGCTAAGCAACTATTAAAAGTCAACTGCATGCCGTGGATTAGTCAAATAAAATATATAAGTCATAATTTATAAATAAATATTTTATTGTTTATATAGAACCAAGATAAATTTATTTTAAATGCATCGAGATTAAATAATTTATTGATAATCTTAAATAAATCAAGGCACAAATTTGATTTAGGACTATGAATATCAAACTTCGAGTCATGTTTTGTTACCATAAATTCCCAACATTAAGGCAGAAACTTTCCTTTGCTTGAATGACTATTCCATTAGGTTAGAGGGTTCACCAAGAGGGAGAAACATAAGTTTTCTAAAGGGTTTACGGTTCTGTCATTTTCTTGTATACTTGTATTTTCTGTTAAATTATTTAAAATTTTAGATATCAAAAAGTTTATACAGGTTTTCATATTCATGAAGCAACAAACGTGTTAAAGATGTTAGATATACAATAGCGTTCTTATCAACATATTAAAAAAGGGGAATAATCCAACCTTGTGTTTTTGAAGTTGATAGCTTCTGCTTCCATAGCTAGACAATGTTATTACTCATTAGCAGATATCGATCTTGTCGCAGTAATTCAATACTTTTTCTAGAATTGTAAAATGGCTGCAGATCCATGTAGTCTTGGTGCATCTCAAGCTGTTCTTGCCCATATAACAATGCTAGCAAAACTTTAAAGCAGAATAGGAATTCCCAGTCATCGCCTGACTTTGAAAGGAAAAAAAAAAAAAAGCCACACAAACTTTTCAGAGAATTTATGCTGATGAACAAGAAAAAAAGGTTTCTTCTTTCTTGGTGGTCAGTTCATCACCATAACATTGTTTTATTAGCTAAGTAATAGGAAGTCGTTAATGATGACAGACAGGCCGGTTGGCACAATTAGTACTTGTTTGGGTATTTACTGCAATAGGTCTTGAGATCAATTCTTAACGGATGCAAAAATACTTGCTGCATTGGGTGTTTGACCTCTTCCATACCTTGGGCAAAATACTGTTCAATTGTCTAGCATTCAGCAGTCAATAAGTCAACTAAATATTGATTTTGGTTCAAATAAGTGATTCTTTATGCATTTGCCACCAACCAAATACCAAAATAATGGAGATGGAACTGGAATTCAATAGAAAAATGTTAAACTCTTCATTTAAAATATGGAAATCCTCCAAAAAAAAAAAGGAAAATGAAAAACAAGTTCCATAATGTCACCTTGACAAGATCATGGAAGCAAAATGAAACCAAGTGATAACATAGAAAAGTTTCAATTTCCAGAGTACAAGGAATAAGAACAAACTGGAGACTTAAGATTGCATTTATCCATCCGAAACTCCTTGAAGAAGCCATTTTTTTCACTTACGATTATTGCTTGGTTGCAGAGAGTTGTCTTTGCAGTAACTCCAAATGGATAAGGTCATAGGCAAGAATCCACAATTCAGGTGACATTCCAATTGCTGAATTATACAAGAAAAATAATAAATCAATAGAGAATCAAGAAATTTATCCTCTTCATGTTTGGTGAAAGGGTATAAACCAGTGAGTTATAGAAAATGTTCACTTAATTCACTTTGCTGTATCACATTTCTGGTCCTCTAACCATGATGAGCTCCTTGGTAAAACCTAGAACCGAAAATGACTAAATCTTCTCCCTTGTATCTCAATTGAAAGTGAGAAACCTACAAGATGTTGACAAATGGTGACACATCATCCCTTGGACCTTCCAGGGACCGGTACAAATACAACGTCTTCACAGTATCGCTGTCGAGGCACTTGAGCCGATTCGCAATCACTTCTACCACCAAGTTAGGCATCTTCTGAGCCACTTCCTTGCAACCACTTAGAGTTAGCTTGCAGTTGAACATCAACAAGAACCTCATATTGTAGTAATGGTGGATCCCTGAGAGTAGACCTACATCACCAAAAGGGCTGTCCCTAATATCCAGCTTTTGCAAACTGTGACAGCCTTCGAGCACATACTTCAAGCTCAAATCACTGTCTCCAGCGAATGCCACTGAGAGGGTCCTAATTGACTTCCCATGCGCTGCAATGTACTTGAACACTTTGTCAGTGAGCAGGCCGGAGACGGCGAGCCTAGTTAGCTTCTTGCAGTT
>JBAMIE010000063.1:3107026-3125694 GCA_037177295.1 Kaempferia parviflora
ATTATGAGCACTTTTCAATTTATATTGATGATTGATAGAAAATTTTTATGGGACCGGACTGATTTTTTAAAATTTAATCAATGTAAATTGAATATTTAATGTCAACTAAAAAAATTAAAAAAAATAATAATAAAGAATAGAGGCATTTATCGTACACGTAATCTAATGATAAATCTAAATGAGATTCATTATATCAGGAAACAATAAAAGCTCAAGTTTTAATGTATTTCTAAAGTTTCAAATTAGATTAGATTAGGAAAATCTTAACCAAGTTCATTATTTTTCTTTTCCCCCAAACAATAAATGACAATAATCAAAATTATGAAAAGAAATACAGAAGGGCAAGAAAGAAAAAGGGGCTTCCTTTTAAATAAGTTGATCCATTACTATTATTACAAACCATTTAATTGTTCCAATATGCCTCCTTTATTCTAACTATTTAATAGATTTTAACAAAGTTGAACTATTTTTAATTAAATTATAATATTTTATTATTTAATTATTTTGAGCAATTGATTGTGAAAATAAAGATATTTTGCAAAAAAAAAAAAAAAACAATAATCTAAATTTAGACCAAACCACATGGTTTCCAGACTGCAATTAGTCGTTACACGAAAAGTAACGACAACTAAGATTTCACAAAATATTTATAAAACAATATTTAATTTAAAAATCGTCCCGCACTTCTTTAATTCTACCCGAAAGCTACCCGCATCCTGATGACCAGCCTCGGCGGCGGGGGAGGCGGGGCCCGGTACACAAGGAAGGGGGAAAGCCGGAACTGGGCATATTCCATCGTCCATGGAATCTCCAACACGCCATGTTCGCTTCGCTTCGCCTTCCCCTCTTCATCTTCTTCTTTTGCCTTTCGTGATCAATCATTGACGGAAAGCGCTCCGGCCGCGTCGATTTCCCCGGTGGCAATGAGAAAGCTGGAGGAAGCTGCCTCGCCGTCGTCTTCCAGCGCCACTTTCTTCCTCTCCCAAGGCTCTGCTCTGGTCGCCGCCGTCCTCGCCTTTGCTATCGCGCAGTCTGCCAAGATCTTCACTACCTGGTAAGCTTCCTTCGCCGCATATTTCTCTCGGTTCGGAACGATTGTAGTTCGACGATTGAGATTCCCGCCGTGTTAGTTTTTGACCTGACGTTCCTTTTAGGGCTTTACTGTACACTTCAAATAGTAATCGCGCGTGATTCATTCGAAAAAGCTTGGATCTTGATTTTTAGCTGAGGTATTGAGGAACAGTACTGTGAGCTTGTGAAGAATAATGCTTTTGCTTGGTCTACTGCCTTTATAGAATATTAATAATGTAGAAAAAATATTATATATTTGATAAAGAACAAGTACATATATTTATAGACTCAACATAGAGATTAATTTGTAGTTTAAATAGTTAATTTTATCTAAAATATAAGCACAAGACTATTATGCTTTAGACTAAGTCATATTGCAGTATTTTTTTTTTGTTTAACGCTCCTCAAACTAGAGTATAGATATTAGACACTAGACCGAGGCAATGAAGGCACTTTAAATTACTCGATGTTGGTCATTTCTCTATCTGAATAGATAAAGTAAAGAAAGGGAAATTGCTAGAGGCACTTTAGACGGTGACCGTGTTCATTATTTTCTAGGTGATAGAACCTCAAAAAATTGAGCAATGGAAACAAAGAAAAACTATGCCTTATGCAATGTTAGATTTTGTATTTTTATCTGACAAATACAAATTACAGCTTATAAAAAGTAAAGTGTATTCATTCTGAAAAATCTAAAGAATAAAATTTGTTCTGCATCTTTATCTTAAATAGATAAAGTGGTAAGTAGTTAGACTGCATATTTTCACTTGGTTGACATGATTGTTCGACATATGCTTTCAGTAAAGGTATTAAAGATGAACAATGCAAGATTTTCTATACAGTGCTTGGCTTCCTTGTTTACTCAAGGATGAAAAATAGGGATGGAAGTTAGCCAATATTAGGATTGATGAGGTTAATTTTATGCACCGTGTTATTTGCTTAGAAGGATAGGAGTTTAAGTATCTTAAATGACATTATAACGAGAATTGGATGTCGTGGTTGAAGAATAATCAATTGTATTATAGACATGATAGATTTTTGCGGTGGCTAAGGTTGTGTCAATAACATCTTAATCTCACTAAGGTGGAGTCAACCTAAAACAACTATTCACCTCAGAGCTTAACAAAATTTCATGTTCTCTAATTCTCTAGTCTCTCCTATATGTGCAGCATGATATACACTAAGTCCTCATGTATGATTAATTCTCCATGATACATTGCCTGATTCCACCCAACATCAAATAAACTTAAATGCAACGCCTGTTCCATAAACATGGAACATTACCTCACCTACACCATATGATTAATAACAACTAACAAGTCTCACCAATGATTTTGATATAATTAGGCAACACTATCTCACATCCCTCACACATATTACTCATGCCTTATTTAGAAGTGAAGAGCCCCATCAAACAATCATAATGTATGGTTGTCAACACGAGGCAACTAAACACATCATTTTCTTCCAGCTAAACTTAAGGCAAATCCTAACCTGTAGTCTTAGGATGCAAACCATCCCCGTGCCCAAAAGAGACTCTAACTCATCACAACCCCCTTCATGGAAAGGTGAGGATCCTACCTCAAAAATGAGACTCGTCAGTGTTACACATTTGATCCAAAATTATAATCTCTTGTCCTCTTAAACGGTTGCCTAAAACAAAACATAGAGGTATTAACAAAAATTATAATGGTTGTTAATAGCTTTCTATCCTCGACTAACCCACCAAGTCATTGCTGAAAACTCAATTCAAAATGGTCACTGAAAGTTGAATACACCAAACTGAAAGAAACCCTGATGGTTGTTATTGTATACAAGCTAATGGGCTGTTCAAAACAAAAGAAGAGACAAAACATAGACAAGAGGAAGGAAGCGTCCTTCTTTGTTAGAAATCTTCTTCCAAAACAAGAAGGCTACAACAAACACTCCCCCAAACGGGTGGATTTCCAGGTCCAGAAGAAGAAGAAGAAGAGAAATTATCTTCCTGATCAGGAAGAGTGATGGAAGTGAAAGGTTAAAGACAGAATATATGAAATTTAAGTTTAGCAATATTAGGTGCAATGAGACAATTGTTAAGATATGACATGACGAGTTGTCTCGAATTGAAAACTTTAAATATTTATGATCATTTTTGCAAAACGATGGAGGGATTGAGAGAGATGTCTTACTTAGAATACGAGCAAGATAGTTGAAATGGAGAAGGGCGTCGGATGTTTTGTGATGTAAAGTACCTCTAAAACTTGAAGGGAAGTTACACAAAATGGCTGTTAGACTTGCTATGTTATATGATGTTGAATGTTGGGCTATGACTCCAGTACATGAGCAGAAGATGAGAGTTGCAGAGATGAGGATGTTAAGGTGGATGTGTAGGCATACGAGGATGGACAGAATAAGGAATAAGAGTAGTCAGAGTTATATCTATTGAGGGAAAACTTCGAGAGTGATGTTTAAGATGGTACAGGACCAATAAATGCTCCTCCTGTTAGGCGATGTGAAACTATGAGAAATACACACATCAAAATTGGAAGAGGTAGACTAAAAAAGACTCGGTCAGTAATAATAAAGCAAGATAAAATTTATTTAAGTATAGTTGATGATATAGTAGGGGATAGAGCCTAATGACGTAGAAAGATTCATATAGCCGACCACACCAAGTGGGATAAGATTTGGTTGTTGATGTTGTTGTTATCGGGAAGAGTGATGGAAGAAGATTTCGGAATGCCTGAAGCTTCCACTTAGGACTTCTAAATTAGGAGAGGGAAAGTAGTAAATTTCTTTCCAAATAGAGAGGGATGAGAGAGAGAGAGATCAATTCCTTTCGAAATTGAGAACGAGTGAGATCAAACACTTTCCAAATTGAGATAGAATGATAGAGAGCAATTTATTTATTTTCAATTTGAGAGAGAAGGAAAGGGAGGGAAGGATAGAAATTGATTTCGTTTCAAATTGAGAAAGAGGAAAAGAACTTAAATTATACCTAGCTTTTTAAAAAAAAATCAATGGTATGGAAATTTATGCTTCTTAAAAGAAATCAAGAAAGAATTAAATTTATTTGTTTAATTGGGATGGTGGCTTTTCCTTGAGTTACAGTGTGCAAATAATGAAGCTTTTGTGTCACTAGTGAATTGTTAGTTGATTTACAGGTATAATGAAAGACGTTGGGATCCTAAGCGGATTATTGGATCAGGTGGTATGCCTTCATCCCATTCAGCAACAGTGGTTGCACTAGCAGTAGCCATTGGAATTCATGATGGCTGGGGCAGTTCTGCATTTGCTACAGCGACAATATTAGCAGCTGTAGTAAGTATTAAGCTTTTCTGTTTTTGGTTATCATCTTCTTTCTCAAACTGTTTGTGTCATCAAGAACTCTGATCCAGAACTGCACATTTAAGAATAATATTCATACATCAAATTTCCATTTCCCTAGATACAAACTGGGGAAGCTCTGGTTACTGATATTTTATTATATAAACAGACTGCTAGCTTTCTTCGGAGATACTGTTTACAGGCAGTTTAATTCAACTTTTAGTAGCTTAGTTGATGTTTCTTGTTTGTCAGGTAATATGTGATGCTTCTGGTGTCCGACTGCATGCTGGAAAGCAGGCAGAGGTATGTAGTAAATTGTAGCATCATGACATAAAATTTCTTTTAGCATTCAACAACTTGTTGCTACAAACACTCAATAGTCGACTCAGCCCAGTTTAATTCATCCTGAACCTGAAAAACCCAAAACTAGAAGATAACCGAGGGGGAGCTAAACTAAGTCACTTGTATGTTGTTATAATAAAGCCTGTAAGAAATGTTCAAATTAAGGGTTCAACTAGCTCTACAGGGAAGCCCACAAACAACATTTAAAGTCAAATGATCCTGGAGAAAATCTAGTGAAACCTGTTTGAACATGCCAACCTATTAAGTTTGTAAATATCTTGCAATTTGTTATTGAATCTATGTTGTAGTAATTATGACTATAACTGCCACAACAGTGTTAGAATAAGAATATTTTTGGAATAAAAAAAATGATGGCACGTTGTTTTAATGTTGAAAAAGAGGTACCCTTTTGGCAAAAACGATAACAAGGTTGGGTCTTTTGATTCTTGCCCAATGTATTAATGATACAAAAAAAATTCAAGATTAAAACTTAAGAACTTGTTAAAAAAATTGGTGGCGATAATAATTTTGTTAGTAGATTTATTGACCTATTTTTTGTTGTTAAAACTATTAATGACATAAATTAATTATCACTAAATGTGATATTTGTGACAACTTCTTAATTTGTTATTAATTTATTTTATAGTATCTTCACTGACACTAAATGATACAATAGACAAACTTTTGTCACATATGTAATCATTGTTCAAAATTTTATCACTGATAATATGTCTAGTATTAGTTTTGACTAAATTTTTGAAAGTGCTACTGTCTTATAGCACTTGATTTTGAGAGCATCAATCATGCATCTTGGTTGGCTTGGTTTATCTCATTCCACTAATAGAATTTCCCTTTCTTGCCCATTTTAGGTGTTAAATCAGCTTCTATATGAACTTCCGGAAGGGCATCCACTCTACGACTCAAGACCACTGCGCGAGCTTCTTGGCCATACTCCTCTTCAGGTTTGATTCGATATGCAACCAGCAGTAATAACTAGATGGTGCACTCTTGTCTATCTTGTTATATTCTTTGATGTCCATGTATAGACATCTATCTAATGAAATATCCTGTTAGCAATTTCATATTCTAAGAACTATCCTGATTGCTTATCCTATATAAGCTCCACCCTCATAAATATTACAAATATGGATTCTGCACTTCTTTATGGAAGATTTGTTAACTTAGCATTTTAGTCTCCTAATATATTTTTTTTTTGATATATATATATATACTTATCAGGTCGCAGCGGGTGCTGTTTTGGGGTGTGTTGTAGCTGTAGTAGCTCAATTAGTCCACAGATTGGCTACAAGTGCATGGCAAACAGAACTGATCGACACACTGGTTGCCATCGATTGACTTTGTGCTGTGTTTAAATTTAAAGAAATATCAATATTGGGTAGTTTAGTTGCCCTCACGCCAAGAATGAAATTTAACGGCAGTATTTTGGTCTATAGATGTGTGAAACTGTGAATGCTAGTGGCTACTACCATTAGACTTCAATGTTTCTATTCTTTCTGTAATATATCAAGGTTTGTTGAAAGCATTGGCTTTTTCTCCTGTGTTTGACCATTCTTCTAATGCTCTACTTATTTTGCCGGAATGAGAAGGGTTGTATAGCACTTTAAGATTTGAATTCTTGAAAATTGCCTTTAATTTCTTTTTTTGATGGCTGTAATGTATTCATTTTTTTTTTCAAAAAAAAAAAAAAAAAACAAAAAAATACATAATTGATACAAGAAAAGATGACTGTAGTTCAAGTATTTGTGAATACTTTGCCCTGCAGTGACCTATTCATTTTTTCAAGCATTTACGATTTGCCCTGTAGTGGAATGACAAACTGTATTGGTCATTCTCGAACTAGAATTGAATATCCGGTGCTAATTAAAAAAAATTTGTTAATACTTTCTGGATATCTGATGGCAGTTAAAAAAAAAATATTTGTTAATACTCTTGATCAAAATATGTTCATTTAATATTAAATAGATAGCCCCATTTTTTGATTTACTACTTGTATTAAGGTTTGGATAAAGCACCTCAAACAAAGACTAGCTTCAAATTGACACCAACTTTTGTCAAAATAAACTTGGGCTCAGCAAAAATTGAAAAGCTCTCTCTCCAAAACAATTACATGCAGAAAGATTGATAAACATGTTTGATAAAAGGTCAGCATAAAACTCCCGATCAGATCATATTGTGCACTGTAAGAAATTAATTTTACGACTCGAATCCATGATCACAAAGTTCCATGACAACAACTCTACCGTTGTTGATAAATGTGTTTGATATTGCTAAAAATAGATAAATAAGATTGACATAAACTTTGAAAAATTTGCCCCAAGATTTGTGCAGATTATTTACAGGTTTCGAAGCTATCTTCACATCTTAGGGTGCACTGAACTGCTGTGACAGGAATTTCAAGAACCTTGAGATCTTCCGTTAGGGAAATCTCAGTGAGAATCTGACTCCAGTGGCTACTATAGTTTTCTGGTGCATCAGCCAGTCCAAGTTAGGGTTTGTTAATCACCCCTTGGTACAAACCTCCAGGGCAAAGATCATCCAGTGTATCAACATTTTTAAGGCCGGTCATCTCTCTGAGGCCAGCCCAACCACGATGGACGAGGAAAAGATGGAAATCATCCTCTGTGTAGAGTGTCTTTTCTTCAGTGTGCATGCCATTTTCATCATAGATGCAAAGTTTTATTGTGATCCCTGTAAGTGAGAAGGCTACACTGGTTAAAGCAAGCAGATCTTAGGAAATCTGGATGAGAAAATATATAGTGGGGAAGATTAACAAACTAGAAGATAGAAGTAAGACCAAAATATCCATCTCAACTGAAGAGAATTTATCTGCATTTTCCAAACGGAATGATTTCAAAGAACATAAACTAGATATTTTAAACATCAAATTTGGATAGTCATTGAACAGAATTGTCCATTTCATATGATCAAAAACTTAAGTTGCAGATTCAGTAGAAAATATTATTTACCTTCATCAAGATGGAGAGTATAAGAACCAATAGGCATGTCTCTATCAAGACAGCGAACCACATTATCTTCATCTTCTAGCCAAAATGCCCTTTTGGTTCTCAAACCAAATGCAGATTTGATGGCCTCCTTGATTGCCTCTCCAGTGCCATCAATACCGATCCTTCTCAAGTAATCACCCCATTTGACTAAAATAACCCTTCCCCGGAAGGATGCATTATTGTCTACTTACACAAAAAAAGGTAAACAAGTCGATCAAAACCAGAGCATTGTTGTTAATGATGCTATCTTCATATAAATCACTAGAGAAATTGGGAAGTTGCATGAAGGTTCTAAAGCAGAAAACCTAAATGTTTCTGCATTCATGATAATAAGCAAGAAACAACTAAAGAAGTTTGTATAAGAAATTTGAATATCCAACATTACAAGCACATTACCATTCACAGAAGTATCTCTCCAGTTCCAGGGCGGTACACTATTAGCTGCAACTGCATCAGCCGCCATTATGGCAAGTGGATGTCTATCATGCTCTATAGATCTATCCAGGTTAAGCGGTGACCTATCACTTCCTAGATGTTCATGGGTATGGCTGTTAGCATATCATAATAAACCGTAAAGAATTATTGAGTAGGCAGAAACAATAAAAAGGAAAACATATCATCCAACATAATTGTTCAAATAGCAAACAATTCAGAGAAATGAAACTGCTGCATGGAAAAGGGTAACAGAACTTGACACGAAAGAGAAGCATCCTCAACCACCATCCTCATAAACAAAGCATATTCATTGATCTTAAACTTGCAAATATGAGAATTAGCAGTGCGTGATATAATGCAAGGATCTGCCTAGATGAAGACATGACCCACTAGCCATGTTATATTTGTAAACAGTTATGAACCCACACACAAGGTAGTTAACACTAATAATTTTCCACTTAATCAACATGGTGCCAAAACAGGCAACTCTCTAATTTCTCTCGTCCATAGCAGCAATTGTTGGTTTCCACATTTGTGGTCACAGCCCCGGCAGCAAGCACATTCCCACTCCTGTCATGCATGTACATTACAATTTCTTCTTGCAACACTCTTCTGCATATATATGGGTCTACGTGTATTCCTTCCATCTTGCAACACTTGCTGAATGGTCTATTCCATATCATGCAGGTTGCATTTTTCTTCCATCGTGTACCCATCATGCTGGATGATGACATCTCAAAGACGCTGCAGTACCTTAAGGTATTGTGAAGAGTAGGGGAGGCAAGGCATCTGCAACCCCTATCGCACCAAGCTGCTAATCTGGTATATCAACAATATGACTGAAATTCTTACTATCAAAAAGGCCAGCATGAAAATTTTGCTTAGATTGCATCACTCTACAGGAAATGACAAGGAAACCACAAACAAAACATATGCAAGTTCTGGCGGATTGATATTGAAATGGAAGAATCATTGCTGGCTTTGTTAGGTTCCCTAGTTCACTATAAATGTGTTACTGCATTATTTCCAGTAGTCCATTATGATATATGGGGTCCTTGTAATGTCCATTCAAATTTTTATTTTAGATATTTTACACTTATGATTAATCATGCATGACCTGATTCATTCTAATAAAAGAACAGCTTGAAGTTTTTATTTTATTTTATCTCCTTTTATGCTGAGATCAAAAACACTATTTGGGACTCTTATTCAAGTATTGAAAAATGTCAATGCTAAAGAATACTTCATTAGTACCTCTTGATCTTTTCTTTCTAGTCAAAACATTCTTAATCAATTATCTTGCTTTCATATACCTCAACACACAATGTTGCAGAAAGGAAGAAAAGGTGTTTGGTTAAGGCCACACGAACTGCTTCATACAAGTGTTCCCATATAATTTTAAGATGATACAATTCTTAATTCATGCTATCTTATAATCACATTCTTTCTTCTATTCTTCATGGTCAAGTTCCTTTTTCTGTTCTCTTTTCTCAAGCTAGACGACACAATCTTCAATTGTGTGTCTTTTGTCAAGTATGTCTTGCTTGGACGTTTTAGAGTGCAACATGGGAATTGTTGTTAATTCCCAAGTTATGTCGATCTTCGTTTCATCTAATGTAATATTTTTGAGCCCTCTCTTTTTTTTCCCCCACTCTACCAATCATATCACACATAAGGTGGCAGCTAAGGCATTTTCCATGCCTACGCTAATTCCGAAATCTTATATTAAAGAGTGTAACATAGACTCATCCACAACAGATATACAACAAATGGTCATAGTCTGAACTGTTGAAGCTAATCTGCTAGACTCTGGTGTGTTTCCAGCATCTCCCACGATTCCATAACATAACTCTGATCTTGACCTTCCCATTGCTCAAAGGAAAGGAACTCATAAATGAATGTAGCACGCCCTATCCTCTATCTTATTGCATTGTACCTCCTTGTGTCCATAGTATTATTCTTTTATTTCTATTTTGGATTTTGTTAAAATTCTATAGGCCATCTCAGATGTTCTATCAATGGCATAAAATTTCGTACCATGCCGGGCTCGAAATGTATAATTCTAATAAATTACAAAAACTCAATACTACTCGATAGAAGTAATGTATCCTATGTCATTGTGTGAATTATGATGAGTATCTTGTCATTCTGACATTCAACACCTCTTGAAATGCTACAATACACGCTAAGATGAATTAAAACAATGTTTATTAGTTTTTTAGCTTGTCTCATTTTAGATGAATAGCCGACCCCACCTAGTGGGATAAGGCTTGATTGGTTGTCGTTGTTGTTGTAGTATCATGTTAGATGAGACACAAAGTCCAAACTTAGCCTATATCATTCTGACATGCTACAATATTGCACTCTCTCATTTTTTCCCCTTCTATCTCCTTACTCCTTCCCTCTCTAATTCGCCACCCACACTATACATCAAACCAACACAGTACTAAAACAATATCGTTCCAATCAAACACCAAAATTCCAATACAATTTAAGATTTTGAACCTTTGTTCTATCTAATATGAGATGAAGACAAACTATGATAGAGGAGATGACAATGCTGCGCTCTAACAGTACATGGGAGCTTGTCACTTTTCCTTCTAGCAAGCTTACTATTTGTTGCAAATTGGTGTTTACTGCTAAAAGATCCCCGCTGATTCAACTAATAGATACACACAAATATATAGTTGACATGGACTCATTTCTCGTGTCTATGATTGCTTCAATTTATCTATTTGTTACAATCATAGTTATAACCCAATAGTTATTGCGCCAATTGGACATCACAAATACACATTTGTCATGCTGATCTGGATGAAGAGTTATATCCAGAGAAACGTCCTTGATTTATTACTGAGGGAAATATATCTTCTGTGAAAATTGAAAGCGTCTCTTTTAAGCTAATAAAGTTATTGATGTTCAAGTTGCTGTGCACATTGCTTTTAATGCGACACACACAAACAATAACCCCAATAATTTTACCCTAAATTAACAAACCCAACTATTGACGCCACAAAATTTAAACTTAGTAGAAATTTTCTCATGTAAGCCTATAAATCTCCTTCTTTAGCCCACAACTCTGTGGCATTGGACTATGGTGCCACAGGCTAAATGTCCCTTTCAAGATCCAAATTTCAACATGCAATTCATAGTTATCATTGATCGATAACATACAATGTCTTATGATTGCACCATCATATACAGGAGATGCCCTTATCAACTCCTCAACATGCTGAGAATTAGGTCCATTCTGAATGATAATTCTAATGAAATGAGAGAATTGACTAATTATTTTTTCGTTATCTACCATGTTATACAATTCATAATCAACTCTAACTAATGGCATGTGAGATTCAACAGCCACTCCATCATATATAGGAGCAACCCATTCTAAACGTCTCCTCATGCTTAGGATTAGATTCACTTTTTTTGTTTTCTAATAGCATACTATATGAAAGAAGTGATCAATTAACTTTGTCACATAATGTTCAAGCCCAATTAATTGTGGTTCTCTTGTCTATGCTTATAAACCACCTTCATTTAGCTACAACTCTCTCTATGGAACTAAACTAGGGTGTCACATATCAGCCCAAGACAATCTAACCATAAACTCTTTTCCAGTTTTTCCAAAGGAGATTATTTGGGTGTTCACAATGACATGGCATTACACTTCAAATCATTTAGGGACCAAATGGTAGCATCACAATCCCTAGGTAGGATGTCAAACCTTAGAACCTTGATGCCAATTACACGAAAATCACTAATTATTTTCATCATAGTCATTGTCATCAAGTGGTGTCTTCTTCCAACTACTTGGAGTCGTCAATTAGTCCTTGGCAATCTTCTAAGTTGTAAATTGATGCAAGGTAATCATGCTCTAGATAATAATTTCATCCACTCAGTTTAGATTTGCTTAATAAGAAGATCCAATTTTTCCATATTGTTGAAACCACTTCTCAGTTTTCAAAAAAATTGTAAATCTTGCCCGCGTCTCAAATTTACAAGGTTAAACAATTGAACATACGCATCAATGAACTAGATTAAATGGCAAACCACATTGAATAACTTTGCAGTAGCATTTCACAAGTGAATTGATGTTGAGTCAAACAAAAAGTAGGAATTAACTTCACAAAATTATTATTGTACAAAAATGAGCAAAAAAAAAAAAAAAAACAACAAAATTCTAGTACCTTCTGCAGGCCCAAATGGAGCATTTGCATCTTCAAGACCTAACTAGGAGAAAGGTTTAACAATGAACGACAAGGCAACAGAAATGATAAGGCAAAAAAAAAAAAAAAAACAGAGAGAGAATATTTTCATATTGCTGATTCATAAACCTAAAACCTGAAATAATCAACAGAAGCAAAACATATAATTGAATTGTAAGTGATGTGGCGGTTGTCTGAGGGGTCACGTGGCATCGGGGAGTCAATGTGGGAAATGATCTCGCAGTCAAAGTCAAGGGTCAATGTCTTTCTTTGTCGAACGGGTTGGGCGTTTAACATCCCGAGCAGCGATTTGGTTGCTTTCTTTTCAGTAGGTATTCCTTAACCACGGTAGTCAGTGAAGATGTCAATCGGGAAGGGTCTATTCTTTGTCGTTCGGGATGGCATTGTTTTCGACGCCTATATTAACGCTCATTTAATGGGAAGGATATTAATGCTCATTTAAGAGGAAAGAGGAACAACCACAGGAAGTGAAACGAATACTTCCTCATTAAATGTTGATTCATCGATTACCCAATTATGACAGGTTCATTAAGGAGATTTCGCCAGGAGGGATATAAAAGAAGGTGGTAAGGGTATCTAGGAGGTATCACAATTTCTTTACTGCTTTCCTTCCTATAATCCATTTCTGACTTGAGCGTCGAAGAACAAACACCGGGGCAATTCCCGGCGTGTTTTGCAGGTAGCTTCGCTGACGAAGATTGTGGTCGATATACGAGTCAGTTCATCGACTAGTTATCCTTGAGAGTGAAGGTGTAGGATCAGTAAGATTAATCAATGTGCCATTAGAAAGTTTATAGGAATAGAGTTAATAGCTTAGTTGGGCAGAACAGGATGGTCGGTGGTTACTACCAACAACCTAAATTGCTTATTTAGACTCTCAATCTATCCACAGTTGTTGAAGAATGAGAAACTGAACAACGAGGATAAAGAAGAAGCTGGGCAACAATTAATTTATTTCTAGCATAATACCTCGTGATAATTGAGCATCAAAACAACTAAACCACTAGAAAAATGGAGATAAAATGTGATCTTGCAAAACAAAACAAAATCAATTAATCAATCTGGAAGCGGCAAAACAATGTCACCTTTATCAGAAAACTGCAAGTAGGCATTGACCTTAGACGCAGAAGAACCCTTGCATCCGGCTTTTTTGCTCCTTTCCTTGAGCAACTCATCGAGCTCTTTATAGGACGACATCTTGGCCAACCCCCTCCCTTTGGACTGGTGCTTCGCCTTCTTGAACTCCTTGAGCAAGTTCCTCCACTTATCCGTACACATGGTAGGCGAGCGGTCGTACCCTTTCTCCCGCATCTTCGCCGAGATTTGTTCCCACAGATGCTTGTTCGACTTGGAAGTGTTGAACAGCCCATCAATCTCTCGCCGGAACGTGATGAGGCACCTCGTCTCCTCCTGCGCCCAGGTCTCCGCCCGCTTCTTAGGCGCCTTAACCTCGTGGTCGTCGCTGCTGCTCTCCGCCAGGACCATCTGCTCCTGCTGCGGCTCTGGCGGCGTCAATCCTGCGTTGTTGCAGTAGTAGACGCCACGGGGCTTGTCGGCCAAGTACATGCTCTGCCTAGTCGGCTCCGCTGCCGGCGCGTCGTCCCCGACGAGGTAGCCTCTGGGAGGGAAGGAAGCGAGGGGGGATTGCGAGAGAAATTGGTCTAGGGTGAGTAGAGACATGGCGGAGGGGGAGCAAAACCCATATCGCGGGGGGTTAATTGATAAAGGTGGAATTTTTATAGCAAAGGTGAGGTTTTTGCAGGAAGTGACATCGGGCAAATCAAATTATACGATTTGGGCGAATAATCCTGGACAACGGAAGCGAGGCTGTGTCTATCTGTCTGCTGGCCATCCCGTCTTTCGTACTGTATTGAAAGACCAAAATATCCTCAAAGAAAATCCCTAAAACTTGTCATGCCCTAATTCCCAAGAAAAGGGAACAAATGCACTACTAGAATGCAGCATCGACAGATGAACTATTAAAACTCAGATTAAAGTTAGAGCTTTAGAAATTGTTCCAATAAGTCAAAAGTTGAAATGTTCAGTCTTCTGACGAGTTAGAGCTTTGGATTAGAACTTTTCTCCCAAAGCTTTACCATGGCTGAAGCATCAGAAGTACAAGTATTGTAAGTCCATTTAAGTTGCAGGGGAATGAGAGACAAGCAAAGAATTTATGTTTAATTTAAAAAAAATTACGGTAACTACAAAGGGACAGTTTGGCCGAGTGGTCTAAGGCGCCAGATTTAGGCTCTGGTCCGAAAGGGCGTGGGTTCAAATCCCACAGCTGTCATTTTTTTCTCCCCAAAATTAACCACTTAATTTTCTTCTTCGTCCCGGTCCCATCATTGAACGAATGGGCTAGTGGGCTTGGCCCTATTAGATGAATTATCCATGGATACGAATTTGAAATTTTTTCAATCGGCTGTATATAAATAAATTTTCACTATAAATACTGGTCTATTTCTATAAATAATTTTATTCATAAATACATTATTTTACATCATAAAATAAAATTAAAAAAAAAAACCACTCCGAAGTCTCTACTCTCCTCAAATTTATTTTTAAAATAAATATAAATATGGGTTAACGTACAAACCAATACCGAGTTAATAAAAAGGAAATATTAATATAATGATTAATGGGTATGTGACATATGTGTTTTATGTTTTTATTTTTTTATATAAATGAGGTAATATTGGATTTAGAAAAAAATTTATAAATGTATCATAGCTGAAATGAAACCGTAGGTATTATAAAATATAGATATTCGTATAATAAATATATGGCATATGAATCTTATATATTTTTTTTATTAGAAAGTGAATATATGTTAATACTTAAATTAATACAGATGAATACAGATCATCTAGTCCTTAGTCTCTGATTCTCTCTTGGTCCGTAATTAAAAGGGTCATTAGATCATATCAGAAAAGATGATATATGAATCTCTGATTGATTAATTTAATTATCCTTCTATCAGAAAGAATCATCAATTATGAATAAGAAGATCCACTCTGAATACATATACCCTAATATGCACAACCTAATTATTTATATATTCTTGTTACGTAATATAATGAAAAAAAATACACCCAATCTGGTAATATTTAAAGGAAGATTTAGTCGATTCCCACTCTTACATGGTCAAAGTCAAACACTCGATCGGAGACGAGGCCGACGGTTTCTCCCTTTGGCCATGTTTCAGGCAAGGATCCCAAAGACCTTCGCGGGCCCCACTCCGCCGCCTCCCTGTCTAACGGCCGGACGCGCTCTTCGTCGCCCTCCGGGACAACCGCGGCGAAGTCCAATGGCCGCCGCCTTGAAGAAAACCGATTCATCGCCGCTAGCTGCGGCGGCTCCATCACCGCGTTCGCCTTCGCCACCGTCGTCCCCTCCTTACCGGCTCCGCCATATTGATCCTCCCGGCAAAATGAGACCGTCGCCCCCGCGCTCGACAAGCACCCTGCAGAATCGCTTGATTGCCGGTGCTGCCGATCCCCCTCTCTCTCGGATCGAACTTTTCCGAAGCAGGAAACCTTGGGCGAACCGGGTTCTTCCCCGGGCACCGACGATCTACGGTCTCGCTCTCCCGGGGGTTTATTAGGGAAGAAGGGTGCGACGGTGGAGCGGCGGCTGCTCTGGCCCAGGGGGCCCGATTGAAACTGAATCTTGGCCGGGAGGCCCATGATGGGGGGCTTCGGCTGGTGGTTACCGGAGAAACGTTTGGAGGTGGAGGTGGGCTTGAGGTTGCCGTGCTGCCGCTGCTGCAGCGCCTGCGCCTTGGGGTTGGTGCTCCCCTTGGTAGAGTCGTCGCGCTCGTAGACGACGTCGAGGTCGGCCCATTCGAAGTCGCCGACCGGGACTACGATCGAATCCGGCGGGAGGTCAGGGTCGACCGGCGTCGCCGAATTCTCAAGTTCGCATCCGACTCTTGCGTCTCCGCCGGCGAGGCCGCACGCCATGAATTCGAGGTCGAGCTGCGGCATTTTCCGACGCAGAGAAGCAACCAAGAGAAGGCAAGGTCGCATCAGAGACAACTGGAGTGGGAATTAATATCTAACTTAAAGGGTGTTTTGGTAATTTAATTTATTGAATTTAAAATTTTCTATATTTTTTTAATATATAAAAAAAATTAGAAACCGATTTAAGGAGTTTGGTTTACGTGGCAAAAGGTGAATCGTTTGTCCCAGCGTCCCTGTCAATCCGTTCCAGAGTCAACACGGAGGAGGTAAATCACGGATGACTACTAGCCATAAATGCAAATGGTTAAGACACGAGGAAGGTATATGCTTGGGCATGCTGAAATTCGACCTCTAAACTTCATATAATAAGTTTTTATGTCTTAACCATCGCACTGTCTCAAGGGAACCAGGAGTTTAGTTTCTAGAAGGCACAAGCGGTGGATTTGCGCAGTCGTTGACTCGATTTTCTCTCATTAATGACTCCCAAAACTCTTGCCCTTTGACTTAGTTAGGAAAGTCAACTTTCACCAGATAAGTTGACAATTCTCATCCAACATTAAATATGGTTGGCTTTGTCGGAGCTAACCTCATCGATATGATCGAGTCAATGGATCCACTGCAGCTCTGAACATTTCTGAAGAATTAAAATGTTCAGAAACAGAGTAGAAAATTCCATGCATCTGGCTGGCTCCAAGTGTTGTTGAGCTTGTCACTCAAAAAAGTCAAGAAGAGCCAGCTGCATGCGTTGATGTGACATAAACAATTACATGCTCTTTAAAAAATAAAATAGCTTCTCATATTTTGGGCCATTTGGCATGCACATTTATTGAGTTTGCATTCAAGTCATGATTCATTCTGTTGATTAAATTTACAATAATTGTCAAACTTATTTCTTTTGATTCTTACTTCTTAGGGTGCCATGTTTTAACAATCACATGATTACATTCTTCTGTTTATCCTAAGAATCACCTTATGTGAATAAAGATAATTATAAGAATATCTAAAATATTGAAAGGGCAATAATTCAAAGGGTGTTCACCTTAGATAATATTAACATTTAAGATTTCGTAGCTTACTATAATACGAATCATGTGTGCACAAGTAGCTGACTGGTTCAAGATTTAACACTCTTTGGATTTTTGCCCAAACTTCAATTGCATCTTTATAAGTTTTTTTTTTTTTTTGTCAAACTTATTATTTACTCTGTAGGTAGATTTTTTTATGAGAGAAAAAACAATCAGAAAAAAAAAATGACTTGATTCAATCTAAACCTCAGCATGATAAATCCACTTAGCTAGTTTGATATCCATGAAAAACTTTTACCAAAGCAATTAGATACAAAAATAACAAAACGAAGTTGCAAATTTTATTTATTATTTGCCACAAGATTCACAAACTGCAACTAAAGATGCACAAGTCAAATACGTAGAGAATATCCTCTTCTTCCATTAAAGTTTCATAAAGAAACAAGGTTTGAATATACTAATAGCAACCACAAGCTTGTCCTGCAATCCTTGATTTATTGGCTTGATGCAAAGTTTCACAATCGGTTACTCGCGGGAGACTACAACTACCTGTTTTCCGACATTTCGCCCTTCGAAGAGGCCTATAAGTGCTGCAGGGGCATTCTCAAGGCCTTCAACTATGTCTTCCAAATACTTAATTTTCTCTTCCTTTATCATTTGCACAACCTTCTCTTCAAATTCTCGATAGCTGCCAAAGTGATCAAATATCACGAACCCTTCGAGCCGGATGCGCTTGCTAACAATGAGAAACAAGTTGTGCACCCCTTCAGGTTTTTCAAGGTTGTACTGAGAAATCATCCCACAAGCCGCAATTCGACCTTTGATTCTCATGTTTTGAAGAACAGCTTCAAGCATTGCACCACCTACATTCTCAAAGTAGATGTCAATGCCTTCAGGGAAGTACCTGCGGAATATAGAATATTAACAACATACGAATTAGAGAGCTCTTTTAGCGCAAAGATAAAAAAAGTAACTGGAATGTATAATTGAAAATCTAGTGTATTTTTTACAAGTTTGTGCTATGCCATAACCAAACATCGTAAGCTTGAACCAAAGTTACCACAAAAAGAGTTCTACGAAATAGTTTTGGTAGCCCATCTTCATTTTATAGGCTAGGAAGGTTTTCGGTTTTCCAAATGCAACAAACTCCACCTAATGTTGGATCTAGGAAAGTTCAATGTAGCAAATCTTGCCCTTGCATAGAGACTAGTTGTGAACCAAATCTAATTTGGCAATAATAAAATGAAGCAACCATATGTTGGGACAAAGACA
>JBAMIE010000063.1:3125794-3138050 GCA_037177295.1 Kaempferia parviflora
AGCGTGAGGGACGAAGAAATAGTGGAAAAATATTGGGGTCAGAGGAATATTAAAAAGTTTGAAAAGAATGGTAGCCCTGCTCATTGGAATAAAAGCATTGGGCACCATTTGTTAGAGAGGGATGCCAAAATACTTGGAAATAGCCATGAAGAAGTGGGGAATTGGAAATCTAAGGCCATGTTGTACTTGACCTAAGAAAAACATATAAAACCCTAGCGGAGATTCTACGGGAGCTTGGTCAAGACGTGGTACCATGAGCTCAAACTCCTCAGGGATTCCATACTTCTCCCTAGTAATCCTTAAAGTGTTTTCCCTCACTTTGGAACATACGTTGTCATACCACTTCATTTCATAAACTCCTTGTTCTTCCGCTGCTCTACCTTTCTTCGGGCTTTCCTTCGCTTTCTTTCTCTTCACCATGGGGACTGAGAAACCAGGAGTGAAAAAGATGGAAGAGGATCGAAGGAGAAAGACACTTACTAGACTCGAAGAAACCCTAGGGTGTAATCGGGGAAGAAGAAAGAAAAAGGATGATGGACGCCGCGTTCACCAAAGGAAATGCTTCGAAAACCTTTAGGGCGCGTTTGGTTCAAGGTAATCAGCGATTACCTTGGTTATCCATCCAAAGTTATCAACAAAAACCTTGTTTGGTATAAGTAATCAGCGATTCCCGAGTCATGATACATGCTTGATACATCAGCAATTTGGGCATATAACAAGGAATCGGAAAACCTCGGAGAAGTGGAGGTTTTTCTTGATTTCGAGGTTAAGAAATTTTTTAGACAAAATTACCCCCTAATATTTACCCATTGAGACAAAAATAATTTTACAGATCAATCAAATATCAATTTGCCACTCAAAAATCTGCATAATTAATATATTATATTATATTTATATTAATAATAATATATTATAATAATATATTAATTATTAATATCATTAATATATTATTATTGTTATCTAATATTAATATTAATATATTACCAAAATTAAAATTATTAATATTAATATAATATATTAATAATTATTATTATATTTATATAATATATTAAAAATAATTATTATTATATTAATATAATATATTATTAATATTAGTATTAAATTAATATAATAATAAAAATAATATATTAACATAATATAATAATATTAATATTAATATTAATATCATAATATTAATATTGATATTAATATAATATATTATTAATATTAATAATAAAATTAATATAATCTATTAATACTAAAATTAATATATTAATAATATTAATATTTATATTATTATTATTATTATTATTATATTAATATTATTAATATTAATATATAAAAATATTATTATTATCATATTATTAATAATATTAATAATATTAATTGATTAATATTAATATTATATTAGTATATTAATATTAATATTATTATTATATTAATAATATTTTATTTTTAAAAAATTAATCAAATATCAATTTATAAAAATGTCTAGGGTTGAATAGGCGTAATACAGTAAATGTAAAACTAAGTCATACACTAAACCTCCAAACAAACAAGTTTTTATTGCATTACCTAAATTTGAACCAAACAATATTAGGTTATATTTTATTTCCCAAAACCTTGGTTATGTGATTACTTGGTAATCACATAACCAAGGTTATATATAATAACTTGAACCAAACGCACTCTTAAGGTTTTCTTTTATCTATAGTTTGAACAGTCACCGATGACAACAGGCGGTTTGGATTAACAATATGTATTCGTCTCGAGAAGCACAATTGTACGCCCTGTCAGACAATTAGAAAGTTTTTGAACTTTCCCTCCCTGTAGCCAAGGGGTTGGTGAAGAGAAGAAATTAGATGGGCGACACGTGTCCACATAAATGAACACGATCAGCAAGTGAACCGCCGCCTCTCCTCACAAATCGAGGTGGATGCTGCTTCGAAGCTGGGTCGACACGCGACAGCAGGGCATAAGCCAGTGACGGTACATTGACCCACGCTTCCTTAATTAGTCGTCAAGCATTTTTGCCTCAGAATCTGCGCGTATCCTTAAAGATTATCATGACGATTTTAAATGGCGCCCATTTAATATTTCAATTCCTTTATAATGGAGAATAAAAAGAAGAAAATGGAATAAATTCTCTCTTCACCTCGCTTTACATAATCACCACAGAAGTTCAATCAGTCGATTAATACTCCTTCGATTAGACTTAAAGGGAAGACTACTCATCCAAATGATATGAGAGGCGAAAAATATATATAGGGTGATCTGTATGCCAACTCAGACGAGTAGCTGGGCCCACCTTAGACAAATAATGGCCAAGGTCATCTCGGGCAGGAGAGACCCGAAGGGACCTCGGGTAAATAGTGACCGAGGTCATCTCGGGCAAATAGTAACCGAGGTCATCTCGGGCAAATAGAAGTCGAGTTCACATCGGGCGAGTAGAAGCCGAGTTCACCTCGGGCAGAGAGAGACCCAATCTCACCTCGGGCAAGAGAGACTCAATCTCACCTCGGGCGAAAAAGACCCGAGCTCATCTCGGGTGGATAATACCCGAGGTCATCTCGGACATATACACGAGAAGTCTTTCTTATGAAAATACTCAAAAAGGTTGTCTTAGGCGAAGGCTGTCTCGCTTCTCCGAGAATTTCAATAGATACTAATAAAGACATTTATAGTAAATAGTCCCGCATGATTAGGATAACTGAAGGAGCACGATTGAAATAACTGAAGAGCAATTAATGTTGTAAAGAGCAGTTAAGGCCGTAACGTCTAACACATGTCCAAAAATACGGGAACGGTTACAAGCCGTAGAGGTACCACGACGTTACAAGAGAAGGTATATAAGATATAATGGGCAAGGAGTAAGTCTCCTCTTCTTCTTCTGTACACTTTAAATCTTCTGAATTCATAAAAACTCTCCTTCTTCTCTTTCTGATTTGAGCATTGGGGGGACATCCGTCGGAATTATTCCCGATGTATCCTTTAACGCTCGTGTTAATCTCACCGACCATATGTCATCTTCCTAGTTGACATCTTCACCGGCTGAATCATCATCTCTAGTCATCCATACCTCTTATTTTGATTATCAACAGTGGCATGCCGTGCCAGTTGATGATAGAACAAAGAGCGTTTTTGTTGTTGGGGTGTTGCATCCATTAAAGAGAGAAAACGATAAATCAGAGAAAGAATAAAAAAAAAAGAGGGGAAAAAAGTAAAGAGGAACTTTTGTTCTGTTACTTTAAATGTTAATAGTTATTTGCCTAATGGTGTTTAATTGTCTGTTGCCTACTAAAATATAAGCCTATGATGCTCTTTCACTGCTAATCATGGTGTTGCAATAATTTAATGATGTAGTTCAAATTTGAAAATGTCTAAACAATAAACTTGATTATAATTCTACACAAAAAGTTCACACGCGACAGTTTGGCCGAGTGGTCTAAGGCGCCAGATTTAGGCTCTGGTCCGAAAGGGCGTGGGTTCAAATCCCACAGCTGTCAAATTTTCTATTTTTTACGTAAATGGGCTAATTCTTTTGGGCTCAGCCCAAGTAAAGCACCGATATTTTTAATGAATGGCCCGACATCTCTTTTGTGGTCATTGTACTCGCGACGCATCGACCTGCAGGTAACCTGGCTGGAGCACTATAAATAGGGCGAATAAGACTAGGGTTTATTCATCCAGCCAGTCGAAGCTCAAGAGATCTGTTGTCGTAGCCGCTGGTTTTTTTCCCTCGTCTCACTGCTACCATGGTGAGCGATTAATTATATTGCATTGAGTATGTTGTTATGACCTTGAATCTTTTCTTTTTGAGTTGAAATCTGTTAACTGCAAGTTTAGGAGGCTGAAGATTTGCATCTACATAATTTATTTGATCTCTACTTGTCTCATCTAGCTACTTTGATGTTTGAATGCCTTTTTCCTGTCGATTATGTAGTCCGGAAGAAAAAAGACTAGGGAGCCCAAGGAGGAGAATGTGACGCTCGGGCCAACAGTGCGGGAAGGAGAGCAAGTGTTCGGTGTTGCCCACATCTTTGCTTCTTTCAATGATACTTTCATTGTGAGTCAATATGTTCTCTTTCGGATGAGTTGGATTTAAAGACGCGATAAAGCTTTGATTTTTCTCAAATATTTTTATGAATTCGCAGCATGTTACAGATTTATCTGGGAGGGAAACACTTGTTCGTATTACAGGTATTGACATAGTTTCTATATTTCATTTTCTCACATTGCATATGATGATTGTTAACCCCACTAGCTTCAATTGACACTAGCAAGCAGTCTTCTACCTAGGCAACGTCAATGTGTTACGATGGTAATATGGGCTTTTTTGTAGTTGTACTTGTTGCATTTAAAATTGGTTTGGTAAGAACAAGTTTCTTGTTAAGTGCTCTCAGATGCATGTTTATAAATTTGTTCTCTACTTCTTGATGCATGGCCCTTAAGATCGCCTTCCTTTTATCTTGTGGAAGCGTTTTGAGTCATAACCATGCGATATGAATTTCTTGGTTTCAAAAGAGTTTTTCTTTGAGATCTTTCCTTGTTTCATTGAATTTTAGGCCCTTCTGGTTTGGCATTTGATTTTCCATAAATATGAGCACTAGAGATGTGCTGCGTTTCTATGCTGCCATCTGTTTTTGTTCAATGGATATTTCTTGCCAATGTCTTGTGAAGTGTGCCTAGTTTATGGAAGAGGAACACACTCATATTTAGTCTTTTTGATGTTATGTAAACCAAACACTGATTATCTGAAAAAGGTTTTGTTCATTTTTCTTCCAAATTAACAATTGCATGGCGTTTTGGATTTGATGATTATTTTGGTTTAGTACATTGTATTTGTATGAAATCTGCTGTCCAAAAGACTATATATCTTATTTGAGTTTTCTAAGCCTACTCACTGAGTTAATTGGTTAGTATGCTTCTGATAACTAGACTTTTCTAAAAGAATCACAGAATCATATGAGATTATGAAGGTGGAAGCATCTCATCTCTTTTATCTTAATAGAGTAGAAACAATTAATTTTAAGAGGATATTGTTGGATAAAATTTTCTGGAAATTGAATAACCGTAGTACATGCTATAATGAAGAAATTACCATCTCATGCAATCTGCATTATTTTCCTATATGCATCACATGTTTATGGGCCCTTTATTTGGTCTCTACACCCATGTTTTTATCCATACCAGCACACTTCCTACTTCTGTTTTTCTTCTATTTAATTTCAATAAATGTGTTTTTGACTTGAATTTTCTTTTGTTTTAGGTGGAATGAAAGTCAAGGCTGACCGGGATGAATCATCTCCCTATGCAGCTATGCTTGCAGCCCAAGATGTTGCACAAAGATGCAAAGTCTGTCCTTTGCCTTGCTATTTTTGGGATATTTACGCTTTGTTTAAACAGTGTTGTGATTGTTTTCTCGCTTGTTGCTTTGTAGGAACTCGGTATTACTGCTTTGCATATTAAACTAAGAGCCACTGGCGGGAACAAAACAAAAACACCTGGTCCTGGTGCTCAATCTGCTTTAAGGGCACTTGCTCGGGCTGGCATGAAAATTGGACGTATTGGCAAGTCCTTTTCCTCTTACTACTAGAATTTTTTTCTTCCTCATGTGGTGCATAACCAGTAGTGTTCTGGTATGGTCAAGATCATTGTTTTCTCAGACCCATTTATCACTTGATTCATTCATTTTGGTATCTCCAAATTTAGTTGTCTATTCGATTTATTCACTTTGCTGCATATCTTTTTTTTTTAAAATAAATATAGGTACATGATGGGCATTCATTTACTCTCGTGACAACATGCTTGAAATCTACTTATTTGTTTTTAAGTTCTTTTAAGCATTGTTTAGGTTTTTGAAAACTCTTGCTTTTTCAGTATTTTTGTAGAACGTAAAATTTATGCTAGGGATATATCACCTCCCTTTGAAATTCTTTTTCTCCTATTACAGAGGATGTTACTCCCATACCCACGGATAGCACTCGCAGAAAGGGTGGAAGAAGGGGTAGGAGGCTGTAATTCATCAAGTTGTCTTCAATCCCTTTTCTCATCGCTCAAAATGTTTATTTTAGTCAGCGGAAAATGTTTCTTAGAACAGTCATGTGGTTTTTGACTTGTTCATTTCAATGTTTGGAGGATGTTATGATAATGATTGAGATGTTTAATTACTTTGGTTTCAATAAAATTGCTACAACTTGCTTTGTATCATCACATGAGTGCCAGCTTCCCATCCCACTGGCCCCTTACAAGTCTATTTTGTAGTAGTAATTTTGTAACTGTTAAAATAATAATCTTCTTGAATTAGTTAAGTTTGAATTGTAGTAGATTTGTACCTGTTGCATTTACAATTTAGAGTTGCTATAGTGTGAATGAATGTGTAAATACCTTTTTGATGTTTTAACTATTTGTATTAATAGTTAATAGTTATTCGTGATTTATCTTCTCCCTATTGACATAGGGACGGATTAGTAGGGATGCTGGGCGAATGATTTTGTCACATATAATGTGAATGAATGATTTTGTCACATATAATGTGAATGAATGTTGTTGAACAAAATAAATTTGAATTGTAGGTTTTGTAACTGCTATAGTTGAATATTAGATGAATAGGTTAAATTTAAAGTTGTGCTGTATTAGTTATGAAATTGGAACGGTTACAACTTTATGGTAGCGGTTTTGAAATCATAGTTACAACATATTGATGTTGAACAAGTCAAAATCCATTGAAATCAACCCATCAAAAAATCTAAATCGTCAAAATTGGTCAAATAGTGCCTCATGGGTAGCTGTATAATTTAAGGGTGGTCAAATAGTGCCCTCAAGGGTAGCTGTATAATTTTAAGGTGCTGATGAGTTGAGTGCCTTTTCATGCCTTTTCACTTTTGATAAAAAAAATTAAAAGAGAGTCTCTGATTAAAAAAAACGTCCTTTGAAAAAATGTGTTCTTTGCAATGCTGTGGACCACGAATTTTAAGTGTATTTAATCTTGACCGTCAATCCGGGAATGATTTAAGATTAAATGAATTAGATCTTTCAACGCTGTTTTAAGTTAGGGAATGGTTTAAGATTAAACGAATTTTAAAATATCTTTTTATTTTTGCGGTTCGGAGTCTATTCCTTTTCGAACTGCCGGTGGAGAAGGGTTCCTTCGTATGGAGGATTCTTCCGTAACACGCGGTACGGAATTAATACAAATTAGAATTGAATATGAACAAAATTTTATTTGTTGGTTGAATAACATAATTTATCAAGTCCTTTTTACCTAATACAAAACGTTAGGGCGTTTATGCATAAATTCTGCGAGAAATTAAGCTCGTCTATGACGTGCTTTGATGGCTGCCTTTTGCAATTTAATAGGAGAGTAGGTATTTAGGTGACAGAGAAAGAGAAAAAAAAAGATACAACTTTTGTCCGGCACTGAAATTGACTTGGTTTGTTTTAATAGCAGATAGGATAGAAGTCAACTCTCGGCCTTGTCTCCTTTTTAAGGTGTAAGAATATTTTTACATGAGGAATTATTCAGCACAAGCAATTGAATGGTTGCAATTTGCAATTTAAAAGGAGAGTAGGTATGCAGGTGACAATAAAAGATAAAAAATATATACATCTTCAAGTTTCTGAAGTTACTTTATTAGAAGATATGAATGATCCAAGTTATCCTTTGGCCTTATCTACTCTTTTAGCTATAAGAATGTTTTGCACATCAGAAATAGTTCAGCTCAAACAATTGGATTTGATGGAGTGGAAATCCGTCGTAGAAGTGGAGTGTTAAGATGGATAACAATGCGGTAAAAGCTGGATGTTATGGTGGCAGCTGAGATGGAGATAGATCATCAAGCTTGAATAACAAGCGTCCAATTTGCATACATTAGCAAGAGTTATCAGAAACAACATGGAACTCCGGAGAGACTAGATGGACAACCATCAAGAGTTCCGAAACTTTAGTTCTGACTCAGAACAAAATGACTAAATCTGATTTGGAATGACTCATCTCAGCTCTGATGGAATGACTTAGCTCAGCTTTGATACAGGAATTGTGGTAGCATGAGTCACCCGTGGTTAGTATTTATTTGTATGATGATATACTTTGTTGTTCTATTCCACCAGCGAAGAGGCTGCTAGATGACTTTATTACACTAGGAGGATACTAACTCTAGTGATTCACTTCATAATGGGTTTATCAAATTTAGTACTCATATGATTTGTAATATTTATTCACGTTGATATTACTTATATATAATATTGTTGGGTCCAAAAGAAATTTAGTTATATACAAGTCCTTTTAGCCCTCATATTAATGGAGATATCTTTCTCTTATAAACCCATAATTTTTCCCATGTATTTTCAATGTGGGACTATATTTGTAACCTCGCAACGCAACAATTCCCCCTCAAACAAAGGACCAAAGACCCCCTCAAGTCCGATTCTTGACCCACCAGGACTTTCTGTCTTTCGGTTCAACCGACCTACTAGGACTTCCTGTCTGGTCTCTGGTCCTCCTGATTCGGACATGGGAGCTCCCAATCCTTTGTCAGAGGTCAACATTCTATCTACATGGTTCGATCGGATCATGACTCTTATACACAGTCGGCGGTTAGTCCTTCTGGCAGTCCGGGTTCTGATACCAATTGTTGGGTCCAAAAAAAAAATTAGATATCTCCACAATGACATGATATTGTCCACTTTGAGCCTGAGCCTAAGCCCTTATGATTTTTCTCTTGGGCTCTACCCACAAGACTTTGTACCAATGGAGATATCTTTCTCTTATAAACTCATGATCTTTTCCATGTTTTCAATGTGAAACTATGTTTACAATCTTGTAACCTAACAAATAGTAGAACTCAGCTTAGACTTGCTTAGGAGGTTGGTTCTCGAACATGTTGTACCAACATGTAGAAATTACTTAGGATTAAGGGATATTAGGATTATAAATAGGGTCTAAATGCTTATTATTATCATTATTATTTACAAGAATTGGGAGCCTTTTTTATTTATGGATGACTTCGTGCAGATAAAATTATTCAAAACTAGCTAATGCTATCTATTTGATGCATCATCAACCCACCCAGCATTGAAATATTTAAGACTAAACCTTCAATATCATTGAATAATGAATTGCTTCTTTGAGAAGGTCTAAAAGCCTCACTGTTGATCCTCCAATATAAAGGGTGGACTTGGTCTGCATGTATATGAAAAAGTCTCTCGATATATAGATATAAAAATCTTCAAAGTCAAATCCTAAGCAACTTGATCATCCAACCAATCAGGCTCCCTGACATTTGTTTATATGAACCAGGCTTCTAAAGTGCATTGTATTGATTCTCCAAAGCTTTGTGCCATAACATGGGATTCCTGCATCAAGGACTGAACTTGAAATGCCTGCTGCTGCTGCTCATCTTAAACTTTTGCACTCTAAACGTCTCAGCAGAGACACAGACACTCGACAGTGAAGGTAAAGTTTACGTTATTTTCTAGGACTCTGCAAGATTTTGTCGCATATATTTCACTAAAACCAGCCTGTGATGTTGTTTGTTCCTTCTCTGCTTGAATAGCTCTTGCTCTGTATAGCATATCTAGTTATTGGCAGAACAAACCAACAAGCTGGGTAGGATCAGATCCTTGTGGTAATAACTGGGTTGGACTCAACTGTTCTAATCGTCAAATCATTAGAATGTAAGTTCAGAAAAATATATATAATGGAGAAGACAAACTCTAGGAAATTTGTTTTGGTAAGAGTGATTATTCTTTTTCAGAATTCTTCCTGGCTTAAACATCAGCGGGACTCTCTCTGAAGACATCCAAAATTTGACTGAGTTGGTAATCTTGTATGTTACCTGATAAATCAAATGTTTCAGTTCTTTTACCTCCCTTTTTCATCCTTTTACAAGTCCTTTTGAAACTATGAACTTATGAATTATGGCACCAGGGATCTATCTTCCAATAAAGGTTTGGCTGGGCCAATTCCAAGAACCATTGGGAATCTGGCGAAGCTTCAAAGATTGTAAGTTGTGATTATATATACATATTTTTTCAGTCTGTAAAAGTTAAAACACCCAAACTGAAATTTTGTTCTGTTGTGTATCCAGGATCCTTACTGGTTGCAGATTCAGTGGTTCCATTCCACCAGAGATAGGCATGTTGGCAAGCCTCAAATTTCTGTAAGATCAGAATCTCTTTGCTCAAAGTAGGATATTTTAGCTTGATATTCTAAATCTATCTGTGTTTCTTCAGATCAGTGGGCTCTAACCGGTTGAACGGATCGATTCCTAGCGAGATAGGCAATCTGACATTGCTGGTCTGGTTTGACATCACAAGGAATAGGATATCTGGTTCACTCCCTATTTCGGATGGCACAAAGTTGGGCCTGGATTTGTTGACCAAGTGCCAGCACTTGTGCGTGATTATTTGTTGTTCAATTAATGCTATACAGTTTACTTTGTGAAATTTCAGCAAGTTTGAGTGAGGATTTTCTATTGAACTCAGCCATTTTGGAAGGAACAATTTATCGGGGTCCATTCCAGCCGAACTGTTCCACTCTGAGATGGTTATAAAGCATATGTAAGATACTGAGAAACAATTCTTTTTCCCTCCTGTTTAGTTTATATTTATGTTCCTAAAGCATGAAAGTGATTATGCACTTTCTGTGGACGTAAACGAACTAAGTCAAGTTAAATTTTGTGTTATTTAAGCTTGTTTGAAAGGCAATCAAGTCAAGCCAACCCGAGCCTAAAATGAACCAAACCCTGGAAATAGTTGTTCAAGATTGACTTAGTTCCTTTTGTATGAGCTATTGAGTTTTTAATTCGAGCATGTTTGATAGTTTAAAACTTTTATATTTTGAAATTTATTTGGTTGGTTAGCAAACTTGATATTACATGCTTGTTTATTTATTTTGAGATCTTCTTTGTCATTTACAAGTTTGATAGAGCTTTGTTGATGAATATAATTCTTAAACTTTGTTCGTGGATATTGTTCTTGAATATTATTCACAATCTTTGTTTATGAATATTAACAAATTGAATATATATATATATGTGTGTGTGTGTTTAAGGTTGTTCATGTAAGTGACCTAGTATATATTGAACGAACATAAATAAACTCTTATCAAATTCAACACCAGCTTTTACTTATAAACGTTCGGTTCATTTTTCTTAGGCTCTTTGATCACAATCAATTCACAGGCAGCATTCCTCCAACGCTAGGACTTGTCACTACCATAAAGGCTTTGTAAGTAAATTGCAGAACTAAACATGGGAAAAAAGGTTCATATTTTTAATCTGTTGGATTTTTGTTTTGTACAGGCGCCTTGACAGAAACGGACTTAGTGGAGCAATTCCTTCCAACCTCAATAACCTTACGATCCTTGGCGAACTGTTAGTGTGTTTTTTTGAAAGAAAACTGGTTTGTGCTTTGGTGAAAAACTCCAGGAACTCTCATGATAAGGTTTATTCTACAGGCAAATAAATGACAATCAGCTGAGTGGCTCCTTGCCAAACCTAACTGGAATGAATGCCCTCACCTATGTGTGAGTAGTAGCACATTCTATGAGAAGCAAATGGCACTCGATGCCTGCTGACCGAAACCGAATTTGTTGCTTTGCAGGGACATGAGCAACAACTCATTTGATCAATCTGATATTCCACCTTGGTTCTCGACCTTGATGAACTTGACTACTTTGTATTACTCGACATTCTTTGAAGTCTGAACAATTATATAGTCTTAGCTGAATCTGAGTCTGTATATCACCCTTTCATTGATTCATACCCTTTTTCTTGTTGTAGGAAACTGAATAACTTACTGATATCAGGAGTTCTACCGACAACTTTGTTCAGCATTCCCTCATTGCAGGCAGTGTAAATATCGATTTTCCTGATACCTTAATGCATTATAAGTATTGGATATCTTCATGATCTCTCTGTCGAAACAGGCATCTGCGGCACAACCTGATCAATGGCACACTAGACCTGGGCAATGCGCTGAGCACAAACCTTACTTTTGTTGATGTTCGGGAAAACAGAATTCAAAATATGACTAATGTGCCAAACCGAGCCAACCTACAAATTCAGTAAGTATAGCCACCAGTGGATCGATAATTTCTTGAATTTATTGCAATCCAAATAGTGAAGTAGTGATTAGCAGAGAGATTATCTGTCTTCTGAGTCCTCACGTTCATATTTGATGTCCACAGACTTGATGGAAACTTTTACTGCAATCAGCCAGGAGCTTCAGCACAGTACTGCAATTTGCCACCGCAACCCAATCCCAGTAGTTACGT
>JBAMIE010000063.1:3147447-3160823 GCA_037177295.1 Kaempferia parviflora
ACCATGGAATCTCTTTCTTGTCGATCAAATAGTTGCAACTTTCCTTTATGTTAGTCTTGATTTTTTTCTTTGTACGTCCGTGGACGATCCATCAACTGGATAGCAGGTCTCCAAAACGATTCTTTACGACTTAATGAAGCCAATGCAATCGTTGATTGAGAAATTGATGGAACAGAGGGTGTTCTAGTTAGATCAACTATGATACGATCTATTTGACTAGGTGAGTTCCGATTGGCCAGGAGAATAACAGTTAGGTCGTATAGGTAGCGCACCAACTGTCGTATTCGAACCGATCGATGGTTGAGCCACAACAGCGTTAATTGATGCTCAAATAAACTTGGATTTCTCTTCAGCTTTCTGTTCTGCTCACCAAAAGTAATCAACAGAAAGGAGGAGAAGAAAGAGAGGTGGAATTCTTCCTTTGACACTCACTCCATTAATTTCTATTTATCTCCTTCCTCCCTCCAGCTTTTTTCTTCTCGTCTTCTTCTACGTATGAAGAGGCACAGAGGATTCAGATTGGGGCGGTGCCTCGGCCGAGTGTGGCGCCGCCTCTTCCGCCGCCGGCATAAACACTACCTCCGCCTTGACCGCGCCGCCGGATCCATCTCGCAATCGAGCCGCCTCTCGCAGACCTCGAAAACGGCCTCAAAGTTCCGCGACTGGGGCCTCCTCCTCGCCCGCTGCTTCCGCCGGAATCAAACCAGCGCGGAGGCCACGCTTCTGGAGGAGGAGCCAGAGGGCGGGCCGACCCCGAAGGGACACCTGGCTGTGTACGTCGGGTGCGAAAGGTACACGGTCCCGGTGATCTACTTCAACCACCCTCTCTTCGGAGAGCTGCTGCGGGAGGCGGAGGAGGAGTTCGGGTTCCACCACACCGGCGGCATCACTCTCCCCTGCCCCGCCGCGATGTTCGAGCGCGTAAGGAATCGGATCGCCGCCGACAGCGACAGGCCCAGCCGTCGGAGCTAGCTCACTCCCATGTTGGAGTTCGTCTCCTCTGCAATATTGTACTCCTAATTTAGTATTATTTTGGATGAATTGGCTGAAACAAAAAATTTCCTAATTTAGTATTATTTTCAATCTTACTTGTTTCAGAATTCCAAGATGCAAAAATTGAAGACTTCAAAAGGCAATCTGACATGACATAAAAACATACACCAGGAGAGTATTAAAAAAAATCACTTTCTCTATCTATCTCCTTATTTTTTGGGATAATTAGAATTTTATTAGGATAAATTTTAGAAAAGATCAATTAGATTTTTTATTAGATAAACAAAAAGTTTATGGTGCATTTAATTGGCATATTTTTTATTTTTATTTTTTAGAAACACATATTTTTTGAAAAAAAGATGTTTGGTTATCTTTCATATTCATTTTCTAAAAAAAAATATAGTATTTTTTAAAAAATTAGAGAATGACAAATTGTCATTCTCTAAAAAATGAAAAAAGAAAAAAAAAAAAGAAAATAGTTTAAATCAAATGCACCCTTAGTTTTTTTTAATGATTAGGATTAGATTTAATCATATTATCAATCTGTAAAAAAATTAAGATCCCGTGCATTGAGAGTTTAAAGAGTTTTTAAGTTGTAATAAGAGTTTAAGTGATTGTAAGTATGTATGAATACTTTTAATTTGGACAAGTCTATTAAATAATCTGTATAGCATTCTGATTTATATTGGTTATACCTATGATATTTGTAACATTTTACATTGAATTTGTCTGCTCACTTAGTTTTATTAGTTGTTGAATGATAGTTTTCACTTACTCTATCTCTTCTTTGAAAATAACTCTGTTAACTTTGATTTTGATATTGCTTCTACAATCATTGTTATTTCTATCTCCTATGCCTCGGCCTCGGCCTCTTCCTTATCCTATCACTTCTATCATATGTAGAGTGATTTTTGTCCACTCAAGATGAGCAGTTGGCTAGTGTATGGGATGTTATCACCATGAAGTTTAAGGTCAATTCCTGACTAGTAGTCAGGTTCCTGCCCTCCTCCATGCACTAGTCACTGCTCAGGCTAGTAGTTATCCGTGATTTACCTCCTTTCACATAACGTAGAGGTAGACTGTGAGGGGCACCTTAGTGAGTGTTATCACTTTTTGCCACTATATGTAGAGTGATTTTCTGGTAAAGCCTTCAATGTTTGCTTTCTTTCTCATGTTAATTAATTTTCTCTCATGGCCAACAATGAACTTTGTAATTCATCAACTGAAAGTATGTTTACATCATTGGCTTCTTTGATAGAGAAAATAACAAAATTGAATTTTGGTGTCATATATCAAAAAACAATTATCGACAACGAGAACGATCCTTTGTCTTGTCGCTAAGAACCTACATTTTGTTGATGACTGTCGTTGTTCTCGAAAAATAATATGTAATTGATTTTCTTGATTTCATTCGAAGCATTTCGAACTCTAAATGCAGTGCTTGAAGCTACTACCTCTTAGCCCTTATCGTATCTTAGCTTGATACTTCTTTTTCATGAAATCTTAGATATCTTTGGTGGTATCCTTACAAAGAATGATTTCCAAGATTGAACTATCAATAGCTTAGAAGAGATAGTTCTTTGTTTTAAGGTCATTCAATTGCGTATCTATTAGCGCAATATCTTCGGTCGGTTCTGCTACTCATGAAATCACAACCGTTCTATATTCGTTGAACCTTAAGACATTCTCCATGAGCATGCTCCAATGGTCATAGTGACCATCAAATCAAGGAATGTCTGATTGTGCAAAACTTTTGGAAATAATGATTCTTCTCAAATTTTGACTTTCATACCACTGTTAAGAAAAATAATCAAAAGATCCTTGCACAATAATAGAAGAATTTGGATAGAGGATAAAATAAATTGTTCTCATTGTATTTCATTGATAAGCAAATAGCTTAAGCTAATACATATAACTTCCCCTTAATTATGCTCCATGCTAGCTCCTCAACATTAACCACTAAATCCATAATACAACAATTATCTCATTATCTATCATTCACTAACTCAACTACATAACCACTATTTTAAATACATTTAACATGGACAATTTCTATAACTACTAACTTTTACTGTTTTCCACCTCATCAACCCACTGATTAACTCACTAACATTTACATTAAATCTTATCAACATTCCCTTCTAAAGTTTTGTTTAGGATTTCCAAACACACCTTGCAGCATAATTTTCTTCCACCAAATACTATTTCATTTTTAAAGCTTTTCAAATCTTAAATAGTAGTTGCTAGCTGCTTAACATATTAAACTTGACTTGGGGCAGACCAATTCCCAGATATCTGCCCATTTGCTGCAGGCTTTTATTGACTTATGCAGTCCATGAATCTGTTTCCCACATCTCAAGGATTTGACGCAATAAATCTCCCTCGTGGTCAATGAACGGAACAAAAACGCAGCTGTAGATCTTTATAAACTTTGTCTTCTTCGCCCCTCCCAAGTCTCACCCCTCTCTTTATTGCTCTTTAACTTCCCATCTTCCCAAACACACCAACACCATAATGTAATCATTTCACCTATCATGTAGCCCTCATCATCCACTCTCTCAATTAGGAATAAGTAGAAGGAAAGGAAAGTTAGAGAGGAAGCTTTTGCTTTGAGGGGAATGTTGTCTGGTTCGGGGCATCTCTTACTCTAGTTCGATCAAGATCTCGGACCAGGCTTCATTCCTCCCAATCTTTGCTTCCACATGTATATATAATATATACGTCTGTTCTCAGGTCCTTTTGATCTTTTGTTTTTGCATTAGTTACTTAATTTAGTTGATGAGGCATGATTACTACTAACTCGTTTCCCTGTTTATGATTACGAGATTACTAATCATTGGTGTTATGATGATGTTTCTTGACCATATCGAGCTATCTCTTGCTCTGTTTCTTCTTCTCGGACAAGATTTTTTGAGCTGGAAAAGGTTACAACATTATACCGTCATTACTTCTAGATCTAAATGCTCACCTCCGTTTTTGTCACAGTTAGGTACCTTTTTATCAAAAAAAATCTTTCTTCTATCTGTCATATGATTACATCCTTATAGATCTCCTAAAACTGTTCTTCTAATTTGTATCTCCAGATCTTGTTTACCAAGCTTTGAAAAGATTGATGAAATATAAGTGAATAGTTACAACTATTTGAACTATTAATTATTTATTATACAGACTCAACTTGGATTGCTGCGCTGGTTTTTCACTAATTAATTAGTTTGTATAGTATATTACCATGAATCATATATATATACCACGCAAGATCAATAATAACAACAACAATCAATTCTTATCACATTAGAAGGGGTCAGTTTTATGGATCCTTATAGGTTATTGGACTTTATCCCTTACGATATCATCATTTATATTTAAGTAAATTTTATCTTATTTTATTGTTACAAACTAAATCTTTTTGGTCTTACTCTTACTCATTTAATATGTATAGTTGTCATAGC
The DNA here is from genome assembly GCA_037177295.1 of Kaempferia parviflora. Lineage (NCBI taxonomy): Eukaryota > Viridiplantae > Streptophyta > Magnoliopsida > Zingiberales > Zingiberaceae > Kaempferia > Kaempferia parviflora. The sequence goes on from JBAMIE010000063.1 coordinate 3,151,890, forward strand.
TTCACATCGTCTAATAAGAGCATTTATTAGTTGTCAAAGTACATGTTCATATCATCTTAAATGTGTCTCTTGAAATTTTTCCTCAATAGATTTTGTTAGAGATTTTTATATAAGGACATGGATCTGCTTGGTGTGGATCCAATAATTGGACCTGGTTAGTCATCTCGATGATGAGTCAATGACTTGAATCGGTGGATCTTGGTATAGCGACGTGGACTTTGTCCAGTTTATACTCTTGACAACCATTTCGGTTGTCAAGGCACCCATTCGGGTAATAGACGTACTCTTCTTCTTGGTATCGGTTGTCGAGTTATTCCTTCGGATATCGACACACCCCTTTCGGGTAAACTTATCCCTACAAATAAGAATATTTTCGTCTAGGTGAAGGCTAAGTCTTCTTTCCTTAAAATGATATTACCCCGCCCATGTGTTTACGGTTTATCAGCAATCGTCTTCCAAGATACAACGACTTGTGTCTCGAAATATAAGCACTCCAAATTTCAAGCTCTGTCAAACTTTCAAAACCTTGAAACTCTTAAGAGAGGGTCGAGAGAAGAAAACTAAAGAGGAGAATTCATAACTTGTATTTTAAATCAAAGGAATGAGATTTCTTTTATAGAGATGAAGGGTTACTTCCAAAAGGTGAAAAGTTTCTTCAAAGAGGTGAAAACACATAAGTGTGTCTTTTCACTTAAACATTTTCAATTGTTATTAATTAATTCAATTGATTAATATGATTAATTACTTACTTAATCTATTATAAATATTAATTAATCAATTAATTAATATCATAATCATGATTAATCTTTTAATCAATCAATGGAATTAATTATAATTTCACACCCATCAATGATTCTATATACTCGAGTTAATTTTTGCATGAATTTTTTCTCCAAATGGGAATTGCAACTAAGGGACGCTGGACTTCTGGGCCGCCCACCGTAAGCGCTTCCCAATTTACCCTGGTGGCCGGTGGGAAACTTCCGTGGGGTCGGGCCGGCCACTCCCAGAGATAGTCAATGAGGCTAACTGGGTTTATCGTTTTTTTTATATATACTCGAGTTAATGTTCATGTAATTCATTCATAAATCTAACTCGTGTGTGAGTCAAACTTCCGTCGGATAATAACGAATCAACCCTTCATTAGATATTAATTTCTCATTCACTCAAGAAATTAGTTTACGACTGTCTATTCGTGAAATAGTCATCTTATCCCTATTCAATTTAATTTATTGGCTACCAAAATCACTTTTTCAACCATCTCCCACATGAATGGAAATTATGAATAAGTTTCAAGTCTCAAACAAGAGTTTCATCAGAAGACTATCGTATCAGGAGAGGTAGCTTATGACTTTGAACCATTTGTAGTGGAATATTATGATCAAATTTACTTGGCTGCCCAATGAATTATGTCTTTAATTGTTCAGTCGTTAGTGTAAATCAATACAATCATATCTACACGATAGCCCCCTAGCCTTTTATGGGTTTTCTATCATGTCCGTTTTAGCCATGGACAAAACTTGGCAGTCATAAGTTTTTTATTGAAATGACTCGTCTTCACACTTATATAGGTGACATATCTTATTAGGAGTATCCTATAATACCTTATTATACCCTCTGCAATATAATATAGGAACATTAAAAAATTTTGTTCATCCTGTACTCATTTTATATGTTGCACCTTATGTCTTCAAAAATCAGTTGGAGTAATTACTCCTAGCCTCCTAAGTGCTTTCAATCTTGTAGCTTAGTTGTCCCTTTTAAACCATGATTGGGTTATAACTACTTGATTTAAATGTTGAGTTTTAGATTCATTCCCCTAGACATGCAGTATAATTGATCTCTTGGTATGCATTTTTTAACTAGCGAATCCGCACAATTCTCCATATTCAATGAAAATTTTACGACCAGAGATCTATTACTTTAATGGTATTAAGTCATTTCAAGACTTACCATTTTACACTAGTGCCCTTCTCATAATTTCTTAGATATTGTAATGCATCATATATATTGACACATATCGATGCATTTTAGATAATTAATTCTTTGAGCCCCAATTTGGGTATTTATATCTAAATATCCCCACATTTATAAGCTTCATTGGAAGGTTCATGACCTTTTAATGCCTAATAGAGATTTTTCATTTCTATCTCACTGGGCTTATGGTTTTCTAAGAGGACAACTCCCCCTCCCCCAACACAATTTTTGGATAGACCCAAAATTTATCAATATAGTTTTTATCATCTTCTCAATATTTTAGCCACCATTGTTGAATTGAGTTGAATGTGATATAGTCAATTATTGAATGTTGCTCTTCCTCAAGAAACATTTCTTGAGCAATATCCTGCATTCTCTCCCTCAATTACCATAGATGATCTTGCTTAGTTAATTTTTCTAACCACATTTCTAGTGTTTTTTAAAACACTTCAAGGGTCTTAATCTTGCTTAAAAGCAAGTCTCTATAACTCTAATCTTATGATTTCACAGAGTTAAAACTGTGGTTCTCTAATCAGGATGATGACCAAGATTACACTTGTTCTAAAAAAGTTCTCAATCTAGAAAATGTGCATAACTTAGTCTTCCAATTTCACCGAGCTAGAGCTATGATAGTATTATTGGCGTATTGACCATGATTGCATTTACTCTTAAGAGGCATTAAGTATACATCCGTTGGTCTTCTAATATCATCGAGTTAAAACTATGGTGGAGTTCTGACCAGGATTATATTTACTTTTTAAGAGACAATCAACTTAAGAAGTATATATCCCTTGGTCTTCCAATCTCGTCAAGTCAAAGCTGCGATCGTCTGATTAGAGTGCTGACAAGGATTGTATTACTCTTTGAGAGACACTCGACTCAAGAAGTATATATCGATAGTCTTTCAATCTCATTGAGCCAAAACTGTAGTCATTCGATTGGAGTGCTGACTGCTGACCAGGATTGTATTACTTTTTGAGAGGCACTCGACTCAAGAAGTTACATCCTTGGTCTTCCAATCTCATTGAGCCAAAATTGTGGTCATTTGATTGGAGTGTTGACCATGATTATATTACTTTTTGAGAGACACTCGACTTAAAAGGTATACATCCCTTGATCTTCCAATCTCATCAAGCCAAAACTATAGTCGTTTGATTGGAGTGCTAATTAGGATTATATTTAATCTTCAAGAGGTACTCGACTCAAGAAGTATATATCCCTTGATCTTCCAATCTCGTTGTCTCTTTGTTCCTTTCAAATAGATAGGAGATGAGAAGAAAACATAGATGAAACTGCTCAAATGGGGAGAGAGAGAGAAGTTAATGAGGATTAATGCTGTTTGTTAAGAGAAATTTTAATTATGATTAAACTTGTTGTGAGTTTGTGAAAATCCCATCGGTACAAGGTCAAAGTTATAGGCATGGAGATGTTATATATCCTGGATATTTAAAGACCTATTACAGTGCCCAGTGATGAACTAGGCACGTACACCAAGGTTGGCTAGAATGGCTGAAAATCATTCAAAGATGAACAATGATCAATTGTAGAAGCACAACAAATGATGAATATGATAGTCCATCCTCTTCTAACTCCTTAGATAGTGAAGCATCAATCTCTTCAAGCACTAAATCCACCCCTAGCCATCATGCTTTCATTGACATTATCAAGAGAAGAATTCAAATTCTTAAATATTAAACCACGGAGAATGACCTAAGAAGAAGATTATATATGCTTCATATGCATCTGTATGGGAACTAAAAAAAATATTCGGACATCAAAATGTTATAGGAATAAAAGAAACAAATACATATCATCTCCTCACCAAGCACACAAAATCATGATCAACAAAGAGAATGAGAGCTCAAGTCAATGGTAATTTCCATTCTAAATTGCTGTTTAACAATACATAATTTTTCAATGTAATTAGAAGAGTCTAAATTACAAAGACTAATAAAAAAGAATTAGACGAATCAGGAGAAAAGTCATCTACCTTTAGAATTAATCAGGCGAAATTTGAATATTTGGATTATTAAAAAAACCCTTTTATATTATAGTTAATTGAACAAATTATCATAAAGTAAAAGAATATAAAGAAAGCATAATTATCATGTTAAAAGAATTAAAAATATGACATTTAATAATGAAGGGCATTATACTAATTTACTATTAAGTAAATATGTAACAGAATTATTTTAGTAATGTAAATATCATTTTAAAATTATATAAGCTTTAGTTTTTTAATCAACATTTGAAATGGCATTACAATAGTACATTTAAAAACTTAACTAGACAATGACACTTTTTGTTGTTGCATTTGAAAATAATTATTCGACGATAATATTTATTGAAGGGCATTTACAATTGTCACTTATAAATAACATTTATTGAAATGCCACCGATTTCATTTATAACATTGTAGTTAATAACAGTATTTACAAGAGAAAAAAAAAAAAAAAAGAGATGTATCAAGTTGTTTGGTGAAAGAGCTTGACGCATGCGATAAAGAAAACTTCTTTTGAGTTCCTTTTCTTCAATCGTTCTCTTTCAAAAAAAAATACAAAACTTTCTTTTGCTACCGATAATACTTAATTCATTAATCATGTACATAGCACAGAACATCGAAAACTACAAATGAAAATTGAGTAGATGAGGTTGTCTGATGGAGTAAGAAATAATTGTGAGGTAGCAAGGTGGTGCCGCCTGATGTGCATACAACGCCAAAGACGATTTGAGTGGTCCTCGGGCGATTTGCCACCAGCGAAAGCCGAATTGAGGTTGCAACCTGGTAGGAGTGTCAATTTGGATCGAAGGAATCCGATTCAGGTCATTCCGGTAAGATTAGGAAAAAAAAAATAGTCTCAATTCAAACTCGACTTGAACCCGAATTCAACTCAAAATCGTTAAACTTGAACCCGACTCGAAAACTTCGAATACCGGATTCAAAATAACTTTTTTTTTTACTATTTTTTCTATAATTCTTCACTTTTATTTTAATATTTTATCATCATCATATTAACATTGATATTAATATACATAAAATCATCTTAATCTTCAAAATAAAATTTGATTTAACAAAAAAAAACAACCACTAAGTTACTAAATTCAGGTCAAATCGGTCAACCCGAAACCCCAACCCGATCTAACTCAAAAATTTTCAATCCGAAATCCCCCCAATCCGAATCCTACCCGAACTTAAAAATTCTCAACCCGAACTTAATTTTTTTTTCGAATCAATTCGGATTGAATCATCAGATCGGGTTCATTTTTGACACTCATATTCAAATCAATTCGGATTGAATCATCATATCAGATTTATTGTTGACACTCCTATTCAAATCAATTCGGATTGAATCATCAGATCAAGTTAATTTTTGACACTCTTATTCGAATCAATTCATATTGAATCATCGGATCGAGTTCATTTTTCACTCTCTTACACTTTTAATGTCTGGTTTGCTTGTATTCATAATCTCTAAGCCCTGGTTAGCAATAGAGATGAGCATTAGAGATGCTCTCCTAGTGGTGTTCAATTGTTAGCCCTTTTCATCAATGCGAATCATCAATTAATATCCATTCTTGCCTAAAATGAATATTAGGAGACAAGCTTGAGTGAAATCTCGGCACGCTCAAGCATATACCTCCCCATGTCTTAACCATTTGCACTTATGGCTAGTAGCCACCCGTGGTTTACCTCCTTCGTGTTGGCTCTGGGACGGATCGGCGGGGGCGTTGGAGGCGAACGATTCACCTTTCTTGTCACTTGTCACATATGTTGATCTGGACGTTCATCTTAGGAGCACCCTTAGCTGCATTGAACTTGATAGCAAAAGTTGCTGTTGGGTGTTCATATACGGTGTTTTTCTCACAACATCATCATCATCAAGACAATTCTATATCAATTATTTGGATTGATTCAACACAATCCTAAACTGTCAAGTGGTTAGGAGGTGAGACTATATATGGAAGATCTTTCGTCCAGATTTTACCAATTTCCATCTGAAGAAATTTGACTCCTTTTTTCATTAAATACATGGTTAATCTTCAAACTTATATGTGAACTTATAATTAGGTTTAATTTTGATGCCTGCTCTAAGACTGATTCCTGAAATATGATAAACAACCTTTCTCAGGTTAATGCTTTAATCCATTGCAATGAATGTAGAGAAATTCTGTTATGTATATACAAAATAAAAAAACACATCGATAACCATTAGTCCATTTAATAACATGCTAAATTTCAAATATCTTATTTGAATGATGCCACATAGTGGTCAGTGGATAATCTGTATTGGTTGGACTTGTAGTAGTCAGGAAAACATAAATTTGTTTTATACTCTGTAAATTCTTAGAGTTCGTTTGTTTTGTAAAACAGATTTTTTTTTCTCCCGATTTCTCATGGTTTGGTTAGGAGAAAATCACGGTCAATAAAAATTATTATCTTTTTGGTACAACCTTATTATATAAAAAATTATTCAACCATATACTTTTTTTAAAAAAAATAATATAGTAATTTAAAATATCTTTAATCGTAAATATTTATAAAAATAAAAATTGATCTTCTTATATATATGTGCTAATTAAAATAAAATCTTAATTTTTTATAATCCCAATACTCTAAAATTAAGTTTATATAAATATGATATATAATTATTTACTCAAGGTAAGTGGTGGAATGGTAATTATGAGACTATGTCAGATCCAAAAAGTAATGATGGTACAGTAGCAGTGTTGAGATTTGTGATACGAGACAGCTCGAAAGATCTGAGCATCAGTACTTTCTAATTAATGTGGGTGCAAGTAACTGTCTGTTTCCTGACATGCTTTCCTGGACTAGACGTAATGATAAAAGGAAGTCTGTGTCTAGTCCTAGACATGTGACCCCGCGGCTTCATCGTTTCGTCGTCATTTCCTAAGGACGAAAAAACTGAGTAATGCCATCTGGACCTAGCGCTGGGTTGTTTCGTTCCTGCCTGGCTGCACAGCAGGAACGTGACACAGTGGATCAGTGGATCGTATTGTGTCAAGTTCCCTGGGCTAGTGTGATGATAAAATCGTCTCAGTCTTTTAAATGTGACACGATCTTGTATCAGCTTTTATCCAATATATATGTTTTGACATTTCACTTATTTACCCTTGGCTTTTTAGCACAAGTAGACTAGTTCTTATGTTCTTTCATTTGTGATGGTCACATACCATATTCTTCACGTGATCTACCGCCGGACAGATCAAAGGTCATGGAGATATTGTATAAACACGACCGTTCTTGATTTTAAATTTATATTCATCACAACGAATTGCACGGGCACGCTCATTTTAAATTTAAGTTTCTTGATTCATTTTTCTTTTCTTTTCTCTGTTTTTGTTTTAAACCAGTGAGCTTATATACGCCGATCGATCTCCCTCATGTATTTTATAATTCTTCTACTTTTAATTCTTATACTTTATTGAAGCATTAATTAGGGCGTGGGCCTTTTTCGCTCTTTAAAGATTGATCGTATCAGCAAGGTAGTGCCGCGGTGCCTTTCGCTGTCCGGGACATTTCCATCTTTTTCAGGGAAAAATTCGACGATTTAAAAGATAACCTTTGTATTTGTTCTGTCCCTTTCTCTTTGACTAATATGTTTCGATTTGCCTCTTGGACATTGGAACCTAAACATAAAATGATTGATTTTTGACATGTATCGGTGAGATGTTTCAGCTTAGCTGAAGAAATGAGAATAAGTCGAGTATGATTTAGCTTATCCACGGAACATCCGGGAGAAGAAAAAAAAAACCTTAAACTGAGCTTGGCATGGGAAGCATTGGAAAGATTTGTAAGTAAAATATACCTTCTCTTCTTATACAATTTTATTTTTAGATCATCAATCCTAAATTGAACATATAAAAAACATTAGGCTTGATATTTCCTGTAGCGCCCACCCTTACTACTAGGCTACTTGGCGGCGCTACTTTGCTTCTTAACTTATCTATACTTATCTTATGCTTAAGATAAGATAGAATTTCATGGAATAACTTTGCGGAAATAAAACATTCATGAAATTATTCTAAACGTGCTCATAAAAATTTTAACTAACTCCTAAACGTGTTCAAGCATAGCCTTATACTAGCTTGAAACAAGCTGGAGAAATCCCGGAAAGAGAGCAAACATCTCTCTTTTCTACATGGGAGCAGGCGCCTGATACGCCGACCAGGCGCCTGATCACTCGCCTGGTCACTCGCCCAATCTTTCTGTGAGTTTTCGAAATCGGGGGCAGGGGCCTGGTGGGCGACCAGGCGCCTGATGCAGGCGCCTGTTCTCTGAAACAGGCACCTGGTACGCCTGTAAATGCAGTTTACTGCCCCTGTTCCGAATTTCAATCATGAAATTCTTACACTTAAACATTTCAACTAAGTTATCTAGCATATCAATAATATGTAAATAGGCATACTTGGTGTTTCTAACAAGTTTCTAGCAATTAAAAGCATGAAACACACAATCTACCTCATGTACTCAAGTTTCTAAAAACATGCTCAACCAAATCATAGAAACACACTAGATAGTATTTAAACTCAGTGCGGAATAAACTTTCAAACTCCTTTTACATTCAGATATGCTCCTGGATCTACCATTCGCATACATCACACACATCCGCCATCATCTACTTGTCGTCCTCCTTTAGGTAAGCTTTCCTTTTCCTTTATCTGCAGTAGGAGGGAAAATGAAACTATAAGCAAAATTTACTTAGTAAGGCTTATCTACTCATAAAAACCAATCTCAAGCATCAATAAACTTCATTCACATGCTCAATAAGAAAAACAATTAAATTCTAGCATTTATCAACTTAACTTGCAACTTGAGATAAAAAGCTTACTTGAACCTTAACTTAACTTAAACTTGAACTTTAACTTTAATAAATAAATATTACTTCAAAATAGTAATAAACTTCTTCTTGGGCCCCTTAGGCATAGTACCATGCG
>JBAMIE010000063.1:3194405-3222657 GCA_037177295.1 Kaempferia parviflora
AGTAAATTATATATATATAATCAACTATTCGGGTCGGATATTGGATATCGATAATCTATCCATAGCCTCCTTCATTCGGGTTCAAGTAAAATTATCTTTATATGACACATTAATATAACTATTACACAATTGAATAGCAAAGATCATTTAAAATATAGCATACGAGTCAGTACAATCTGACCCTAGATTTCCACCCTTCGAGACAACACATGAGAGAGACTCTCCCCGTACATTATTCATAACTTCAAGGATTGTGATTCAATATAAATTAACAATAAAGTCATAAAATTCCCAATATAAAACTAAATTCTCATTCAATGGAATCCCCTTCTTTTCCGTTCATATTTTTCCAACACATTTATGATTCGTCTCTAATGCATTGTAGTTTCATTCCAATTTCATTCTATTACGTTTATACATACCGAACACGACCTTCTTGGATAAAGATAAGGTGTGAGTAGTATTGGAATGTGCATAAACTTAAGAACTACCAATTAGTATTCATTGTAACTGAATCAAGTCTCAAACTACTACTGAGCTTGAAACCATAGAGCATTAACCTTTAGCAATACTTGCACAAACTAACAATTAGGGGACGCAAGAAAATATCTGCACTTATTCCTCTTGGAAACAACCAAGACAAGCAAATAGCAACGGTCGTAGGCAACTAACAATGTTATCTTTCTCACTGCAAGACTAGGCAACCTTCTGCACGGTTACGAGTAGCTCGAACGATCGGAGCTGATGACTGAAATGAGGTTTCCTTTTTGTCTTCCAGCTTGATCTTTTCCTTCTTAGACTCCTCAAGTCCAATGGCCCCAAAGATGTAGTCTTTCACTTCTTTGAACCTTGCCTCCGAAAGAGAGACCTCAGCTAATAGCCTCCAAGCATATTGCTCTGTTGCCTCTTCGAAGTCTTTCCTGCGCTTCAGCACCATATGCCCACTGATCTCCCACACAGCAGGGTTCACTTGAGTCTCTAGGAGCTCCTCACTCACTTCGCCCAAGGCTTGTTTTTCGGCATAACACTGCAAGAATTATACGATAAATAATATCTCTTTATTGACTGATAAGTCTAAGAGCTATATTTTGAATATGACCAGTAAGTTCATGTAAATACATATCAGAAATATAAGCTTACCTGGGGAAAGAGAAAGATCCTCCGGCCTGAATCAGAAATAAGAACATTAAATGGGATATTGTTCTCTTGGAGACACATGCAAGACTTGGAGACTACATCAGATAAGTCTTTCAAACTAGTTCCTCCCTCGTAAACAAGACCCCTCACTGGATAGTTCAGCAATCGTGAGATCTTCACTCCACCATGGCACAGCAGACCTTTAGCAATTGGAACTCTTTGAGTAGGAGCTCTCTCCACAGGAAAAGGCATGGACAAAAAATAAGCCTGTCGATCATTTGTGATTCGATAAACTAATTAGCACATCATTAGATTCTACTGAGCGAGTCTGGAGTAGTCACCTGGAAATGCAGGTGATTGATGGTGGCAAAGGCACCCAGGCTATTGTAGCCAAGCCTGAAGTATGGGCTTCCAGCTTCCACGGCCATATGAAGAGCCAGCAAGAAATTATCGGGATCGATCTGCTGCGGTAAATGATCCAGAACCAGGGGGATCAGCAGAACATGGCCGTACTCGATAGGACTCACCTGCGCGAGCACCACAGCACAGGATTATGTTCCATGGAAGACAAAGGCTAAAAGAAAGCAGGGTTAGGTGACTCAAACGAAGATCACAGAACAGAAGAATGCTGGAATTAGCTCTCACGTTGATCGCAACAACATTGGGGGAGTTGTCTTCGCCAACTGGAGCACTCTCTTGGAAGCAGTCTTTTCCACCTTCCCCTGCCCCGAAGCAGAAGAGGACCTCCTCCTGGCCGACCTTGGTGAAGTTAAACTTGGCAGGATCAAAGGGCTGGAGGACACGGTCGATCAGGAATTCGGTGGGCCTCTTCTTGAGATGGCGGCCCTCGTTCAACTGAGCGATGAAGCCATACTCCCCTGGGATCACCTTCGTCTCGCATGCTGTCACGTCATATCGGAACAGGCCACGGCTCATCCGATCCTCCCACTACGAGATCCATAGGACTACATTATAAAACTGAAAGAATTCAACAAAAATCAAAATTGATGGATCTGGTTGAAGTACTTGTGCTAGTAAAAGGCTGTTGAGGAAGAAATCGGGCGGCGTTTCGTCCACGCCGGAGGAAGAATTTCTGGGATTTGCATCGCCATTGAAGGCATATAGTGGAAGTTTCGAAACTGCAAATAAAACAAAACATACAGAAAATTTCTACGAAAAAAAAATCAGGGAAAAGGTACTTTGAGCAATCAAGTTAGGGTTTTGCTCATTACCAGGCAAGCAGCACTTGCCGAGGCAGTTCCGCCCGCAACGGCGGGGCTCGGAAGCCTCCTGGTAATTGGAGAGAACAGTAGGGATTCTTTTAAGGATCATCATCCTTCCTACTGCAAGCCGAAAGAAAAAAAGAAGCTAAATGACTAAACTAGGGCGTGCAGGTAAACGGCCACCACCGGCGAGGAAGAGGAGGTCAGAGGGTCGTCCGCCAGCGGAGGGTAGGGCGCCGCGACCACCGTGGGTGGAGGGGCTGCGCTCCTTGTCCAAGTGACGACGACGGTCGGGAACTTGCGGACGCCGGCGGAAGCGCCGGTGGGATCCCCACCGCCCGTTTCCAAAGCTACCAGCCGTGATTGCCCAACCCGATCTCGCCTCGGAAATCGAATGCGTTCCGCTCCGACGTTTCCTCCTCCTCGTCTCCTCATATTTATGGAGGTCGGGGAGTGATCGCGGAGGCAGGTGAGCAGTTGGGTATCGCAATGTGTGGGCTGCCTCCAATTTTTCATTTTTAAAATAAGAAAATGGGATTCTAGGTTTATTATAAAATAAAATAGCTGGGCGGGAGCCTTTATATGCAAGCTTGTTGTTTGATTTGCTTACAAAATAAATAAACATAAGTACATATTTATATTTATTTTTTTAATATTTATGAAAAAATACGAATTCAAAGATTTGAATAATATGCACCAATAAATCTTTGGTCAATAGAAATTTTATTGCTATAGGTGCATAGAGCAGTCCATTTAGATTGAAGTTGTCGAATTAGTTAAGTATGATGGATTGAAATTTTATCAATCTATTTATAGATAGATTGAAGCGGACCGACCCACCTAGCCTTTGCCATATGCGATGGGTTTGAGTTCGCCCACAGGTTGAGAAAAAATAACTTTTTCTCTCAAACTTAAACCTAAATGGAAAATTCAATGAGCTCGTGGATTTTGATTTAACTTAATAGGCAACCAAACTTAAAATTTTTAATTTTTCTATTTTTATTTTTATTTTTTGGTGGGCTTGTAGATTGGCCCGACAATCTTGCAATGCACCTTAAGTTGGATTAGATTGGGAAGTTACCAACCCGTTAAAATGATGGATCAGCTTGCCCCACCCCACCAAATGGCTTATCTGCCACAACCCGTCTCACTATAGATTAGTCCATTTAATAGATCTAGCGACAAGACACTTTATCAGTTTTTTGGACATCTAAGAATCAAGTTCTAGTTTTGATAAATTAACAGATAAATTTTTCTTAATGGATGTTGATCTAAAAATGTTGGACTTATTGATCGTCTGCTACAAGTATTTTTTTTTTAATTTATCCTTGTGGCAAGTGTAAAACTTTGGTAAGGTTGATTGCCCCTAACATTAGTTGGTGTGAACTAGATACCTAGTGTGAAGTAAAAAAATATTAAATTTATAAATAAATAAATTTAAAATTATTTTAATCAGTTTAAAATGATTTTAATAAAATTTAAAACTATTTGGATACATTTATAAAAATATTTTAATATAATAATATTTTATATATACTAATTTTGATTAAAATAAAATAATCAAATTTTCATTCTATATTCTCAATATTATTATATTAAAACAGTATTTATTAATTTAATTAAACTATTTAAATTTAATTAAAATTATTTAAATGGAACAAAATCATTTTAAAAGTGTTGTATAAATTATTAAGTAACTCCTACGTAATTATAAAAAATATTGAGTAGTTATTATAATACTATAATGATATGTAGTAGGTATTATACATTGTGAGTTATAGAATAATTTTTACATATTATATTAACTATACTAACTAATCGTAGTTCCCATAACAATATTAAAATAATTTTATAATAGCTAATCAGAAATGATAATACATTATAATAGCTATCAATAAAATGTAATGACCTGTTATTTTTTTTCGGGAAAAAAAAATATTGCTTAATGATTTATATAATTTAGATGTCCTATTAATTTGTGTACTATTTATTGTAGTCTTGCAGCGTGAAAATTATAGGTGTCCTTTATCTATTTATTTATTGTTGTAGGTTGGGATGCGGTTAGATTCTGATGGAGCAAGATCAAGAAGGGTCAAATCAAGGATCTCGACTCACGTGAACTTGATGGAAAGAAGCTCACCCTTGGGTCCCTACAACACCCATAACTTTCTCCTTGTACTTAAAAAAAAGGAAAAGAGAAGGATTTCTATAAGTGGAGAGCTCTTTGATTGGCCACGCTCTCAAATCGATGTGTGTAATTAACAAAAAAAAATTATGTAGTTTTTTCAATTGATTAACCGTAGACGTAATTGAAGTTGATTTTGTATATATGGTCAATCTTAGATTAGGTTGTCTAAATATAGGAGTTTAGGAATATAAAAAATTGGACAAAAGATACGGTGGATGAAAAGAACGATACGAGAAGTGAATCAACAGGTTCAGTGTGTTCGAGGGGCGAGAAGCTACGAAAGAGTACACTGCGGACGAGAAGGATACGCGCGGTGGTTGGAGGGACGAGAAGTCGGAACGGAAGACTACTTGAGGAAAAGGTCGGAGTTGGGTTCGGGTGAGCTCAACTCCGGACGACTGAAACATCACCTACGTAAAAAAGAGTCAACTCTAAGGTTGACTTAAGAAGCTGCCAGAATCGAGGGGTAGACGCTTTCAGACACGTTGAAGACGCCTCCAACGTAGATTCTAGTAAATGTTAAAGAATACAAACCTTTATCTTTGTGGATAAAGTTTATCCTTCTCGAGGCGACTCGGGACTTCTTGGAGGTGCCTTCGACCCTGAAATCTCATCTCCGTATGGTTATCAAAGCACCCTGGAGCTAGAAATTAAACACAATTTATACATAACTTCTGTATTGTTTTCATAGTTTGTTTCTTTCTTTCAAAGAGTGTGAGAAGCTTCTTCGCCTAAAAAAAGGAGATCATTTTAGTGAGCTTCTATTGTCTTGAATTAACAACCACCTACGTTGTAACCAAGTAAATATCGAGTCTCTTCTTTCTATTTATGTTTCTTTATATTTGTTGTGTCAAACTAATCATGTATCTCTGCTAGATTTAGCTCGAGAATATCTTTTTAAAATTATAGGTTATTCACCCCTCTCTAATCGGTCGAACGGGACCTACAATTGATTCGGAGCCATAAATTTTTTTTAGATTATTAAAATAAATTAAATAACATTCACAAAAATCCACCTAAACCGTTAGCATTTGTAAAATTGTAATCCCTATAGTACACTAGACTATTGGAAACAGACACACTATCGGGCATTGGGAGATGGCGTGATGTTTAGGTTTAGATTTTTTCTATTCACCTTTTCGTAAAGAAGGTGCATCGTTGTGCTAACAGTCGATTTTAGTTCTGTTGCACGTCCCCTTTTCACGAAAAAGATGAAGATGCAAACCTGGTTCAGATTTGGCTTTTGGTTCGGACACATGCGATCGTTTTGTGAGAGAAGGAGGAGGGGGTGGAAAATTGTTACGTGATTTTAGAATTTCCAAACTCATGTATGTGATTTGATTATTTCGAAAACTTTTTAGAGTGGTTCAGTGAATTACGAAATTAGTTTTTTTCGATTTAATATGCAAGAATATTAAAAAATAATTTATAGAATTATAAAAACTAATTGTTAGAGTGGTTTTAGAATTTCCAAACTCATGTATGTGATTTGATTATTTCGAAAACTTTTTAGAGTGGTTCAGTGAGTTACGAAATTAGTTTTTTTCGACTTAATATGCAAGAATATTAAAAAATAATTTATAGAATTATAAAAACTAATTTACTTTTTTGATAAAATAAATAAGCAAAAACTTCACATTTTAAGATTTTTTTTTTTTGGTAATCCAAGTATGAAACTCTTCGAACTGACTATTCATGAGTTTGACCCAACGTCACACCTGTCATGCGCCTAACGTCTGTGTACCTACTGGCACGCACGAGATTGTGTCACTTTGCAGCGGTTTTTTCATGAATTCTTTTTCTTCTCCATTTATTCTAACTAAACATAGGGTAAATGATTTGATCATATGATAACATAATGGCATTCCCTTTGAATTCCCTTTCTTCTTCATTCCATGGTTCCAAGTAGACAGTCCCCTCGGGGCGATACGATGATTAAGGTATGGGAGTTTGCCACATGAGGTCTAGAGGTTGAATCTCGGCACACCCGAGCATATACCTCCCTCATGTCTTAACCATTTACACTTATGGCTAGTAGCTACCCGTAGTTTACCTCTTCCGTGTTGGCTCTTGGACGGGTCGGCGGGGATGCTGAGGACGAGCGATTCACTTTTTACAACATGGTTCCAAGTAGACAGAATGTGAATGCTAAATCTTATAAATAGTAAGATAGATTTTTTTTTTTATCATATATACATTTTTTTTAACTATGAAAATTCTAATTACTGTCGAAAATTAAAGAGGATTCTTTTTCTTCTTATCATCAAAATAGCATCTCAATCATAATTTAATATCATAAATACTCCTTTATGTTTCATTAAACAATTACTTTATATAAAATAGTATTATCTTAAAGCTACTTTATATAAAATAGTAATATTTTAGAGATGATTGATTGATAAGAGCTCACAGAGTTATCAAATTGATTGTTAATATTTCTATGATTAAAATGATTGAAAATAAAGAAGTATTTTAAATATGAAATAAAAGGTGAGATGTCTTTTGATAAATTTTAAAAAGGGTATCTTTTAAAAAATATAAATATAAATATATTCTTTTAATTTTTTACTTGTAATAATTTAAAGAAATAAGAATAGATGATAGAATTATCTTGAAATTCCTAAGCCTGGTTAGTATTGGTCGAGATAACGCCCGACTTTAGCTAGTCTTTTAAAAAAGATTAGGAAGTGATGGGTGATTTTCCAGTCATTTTATTTGTATTTTTTGGACCTCAATTATACGTTGTCCGTTTCTATCATTTTCAACTTCTAGTTTTTTGTAGCTGTTAAATTAGAAAGCAAGTGAGTCAAATTCTGGTTCGCAAAATTTTCTATTTTCTAGTTTTTAAAATTTTAAAAATAGATATTTATGGTGAATGTTATTGTAAAATTGCATGTATGACATGTTCCATATCTACATGACTTGAAATGCCTTAGGCACCAAAAATACAAAATATTTTTATTTTTATTTATAGTTTAAATTATAGAGCTATAAGATTCAAAATAAAACAACACAAGGGATTAATTGCACAGAAATCTTTTAACTTGGCTTGACTTTCACAACTCTGCAATCTCCTCACTAAAGCTACTAATGGCAAAACCAAAAGCAGCTCAGAGAAGCTTCACGGTCATACATAAACCTATAAACAATGGGTACAGTATGATTTACACCTTTCTACCAAGAGACTAGCTCCAAAAAGCCTAACCAAAAAGCCTCTTAGCTCTTCTGCAAAGCTACACGAGGGGATACTGTGCTGTAATATGTCAAAAATATCTTAGGCAAGACATTGTTTGATGCTATGGGAGAATGGCCTCACCTTCCAGGCCAACTACAATACAAACTCAAGCTTCCAATCAAGTGGACCATGCTTCACAGCAACTTGCAGAAAAGCAAATTTATTTCACCTGTTAACTAGTTTAGTCTGCTTTCTTCATTCAACTGGAGTTGTAGCTGTACTTGGGGAGCAATTTGGTAAAGCATAATTCGAGCAGAATTTACCCAGAGAGGCATTGCTCTATGTACTTCACGATGGTGGTCCAACCCAAACACTTCCACGATTGGACAAATCTGCAGACCACATATGATCATAAAGGTAGAGGTGAGATCCTGAGAAAGCAAGCGTGAAGTGTTGAAGAAAGCCAATGGTTGACTACATGAGTTCAAAGTTGCATTATAGGAATATGGTGGTTTGGGACAAAGACAAACCTACACAATAAAGGATGGCTGTATATTTCCTATTAGTAACATGTCTCTCTGATTAGTCAAATTTCAGCTGGAGTTGAATTGCAATAATCACTTGATACTGAAACAGTACAAACACAAATGGAAAAAAAAAAAATTATTACAAACTTCTGGAGAAAGCTTACCGGTCAGTAAAAAATTCAGGAACCCAAGCCTGACTTCTGAACCCATACTTGTCTCTGCACGTTATTTGGGAATAAGTAAAACATTGACACTGGTGCATTATCACTGTTTCAGTAATCTTACCTCATGCGAACTATAGACAGTAGAACCTCTCTTGGAACTCTTTCCTTTCGAAAGATTCAAAGAGGTAATCACATCCTTTTGACCACATACCGATCCATGATGACCAACATGCCTATGAGAACCTGATTAAATCAACAGACAATCATCCATCACATAATGAAAGAAAACAGATATACAATTGGCCTACATGTATAGCAAGCGTTCACCATTTTCCACTGAGGAATAGTCAACTCGTCCACCTTCATGGACCTTCATGCCTTCACTTCTTGCAGAAGACACATTAGTTTTTCTTTCTCCATGACAAAGTGATGTTTCATAGAAAGCCAAGTTGTTGCTTTGTCCAATGCAAGCATTTTGACTGGATATCTCCTCTTCAATTTTCCATGATGCCCGTTGAGAAAAGGAGAAACTTTTGAAAGAATTTGCTAAACCCTGAGCATCTTCAGAAGATGAAGGAATTCCATCATTGGATTGAGATCTGCCTGGATGATGAAGAGGAGCCCAAACACCATGATCAGGTATTTCCTTATTCCTAGTTTGCCTGTCGTGCTTTTCGCTAATTGATACAGAACCATGTTTATTGTTTATGACAGACACATCATCTGTATATTTATAATCATCGCCATCAGAAAAAGATGCAAATGAAGAACTATACTGTGTGTGATCTTTTGAGTTCAAATCTGCACTAGGAGATTGTGGTGGATGCTTGTCCTCCATTTTTGCCATATCCATTCGCTGCTCAGTGTGGGTTGTACTTATATACGACTGATCCATGCGACCTTCCTTTCTGAGTATGCTTCTAATGATCTTTCCACTTGCTTGGTTCTTCCTAGATGTTGAAATTGGTGAACCTCTTACAGAAGATGTCACAATCTGGTGTGATGACAAAATTTCAGAAGCCTGACCAATGTACAAATCAAATGTTATAAAAAATAAAGATTAAAATTACAAAAATTCATCATCATCAGGCATACATCAGATGATTCTTTCTCCTTCACTTTCAGAAGCACAAATCTGTCATTTTCAGATCCAACAACTCCTGGATCTACAGCAAATCCAACAATTTAATTGATGAGTAACAAAACAAAGCCAACTCATACTATGTTGATACACATGCACATATATAGAGAGTGATATAAGTCACAAATTTAATGAGTTGGTCTAGTAGATCAACCAAAAGATGTTCATGAATTCTCCCCCAAGCTTAATAGTAGTGTGATAGTTGATGAGCATGCGATCCGTCATTTATGAAAATAATATCTATATTATAGTGCTTAGTAATTCATGACAATTAAAAAGAAAACCCAAAACATAAAAAAAAAATGAAGGAATAATTCACTCTTGCCTTCATAATCCATCATATTTGACAATTCAACACAAGGCTACGCCGCTAGTAATATTTGGTGTTGATAGCAGATTTAGCAAGGAAAACTTCATTTTATCCAGAAAGTTTACTATTTTCTTCATGACCTAAAATTTCAGTATTACAAAATGTACCTAGTAACTTACCATTTCTACAAAGAATATACCAATTCCATTATTGTCAAAAGTGTTTCAACTGAAACATCATTTAATCATTATCATCAATCATACAAGGATTAGAATTTATGGATTAGAATTATTCTCATGGTAAAGCTATTTCCTACATAAATTTCCATCAATTTTAAACCAAACATGAAATATGTCATTCCCAAACTATACCTGAAAACCTATAATATTTCACAAAACTGGCAGCAAATGCACTGTAATGGACATGAACTTAACCATAAAACATGTGTTTGGCAACTACGTTAGGAGTCCATCAAGCATCCATTACAGGAGATTTACCACATAGAAGTTCGAAAAGTACAAGAAACCAAATATTAACTAACAATAAAACATACATTTCAAATCTCAACAGAAAATCAGTTAAAGCTAGAGATAGAAATAATCAATCAATTAAATCCTTTTTTAAAGGGGGAACTCCTATAAAGAAAGTAACATGCATACGTGGGTCAATGTATGCATGCCTGTGTGAGCGTGTGCACATGTGAATGTGTGTATTTGCTCATGCATTTGTATGTGTACACACGTGTGCATGTCTATGTGCATGAGAACATGCATGCAAGTGTGTGTGTGCATGTGGGGGTGTTTGTGTGCATGGACGTGCACGCACAGTGCATGTGTGCATGGACATGCACGCACAGTGCATGTGTGCATGGACGTGGGAACATGCATCTGCGTTTGGGCATGTCAGCATGTGTGCATGGCATGTACAGGTGCATGTGTGGGTGCATGTCTGGTGTAATGAAAAGAGATCAGTCACAACAAGCTTTGATGCACTGACTATTTAGGGCCAACTAGTAGAGCTAATAACTGGACAATAGAATGAGGGATATGTCTGAACCAATTAATCGCAGATCTGTAGCTAGCAACCAAAACCCCATAAAACAAGATGTTCAAGGAAGCATACCAAATTCAATTTTTTGTGTTTTCTTTTCCATTGTAGAAAGCACAGAAATAGATTTGCCCACAGCAGACTGATGGTCTTCCTTCCTCGACATTAATATGTAGGTTGGCTTGTCTTTAGAAGCCCTCTTTTTCATGCCATCCCTAAGCACAACCTAAATGGAAGTATGAAAAAAATCATAATGAAGAATGGAACAAATTGGATGGATACTGATGGATATCCAGAAAATCCTTTGAATAAAAGATAAAGGTCATACTCTAACAAAATACATGCCATAAACAGAAAAGAAGGCAACCCATCAAGCAGAACACATACTTATGTTACAGGTGGTAGCATCAAGTAGAAAACACACTGGTATGAAGCATGCACCTATTGAGTGAAATACCTATAATTGAAGGAGTAACTTTTTGACCATTATGACAGCACGGTATACGATAGCATTAGTGTCCGTGAAATTATGAAATAACACGGTTCCTTAAGGATCAAGCACAAATATGTTTAAAAGCCCATCTATGATATTTGTCTTGTAATCTAACACTATTAGGGATGCAAACGAATTGAGCCGGTTAGCAAGCTTTTCGAGCCGGCTCGAAAAATATCGGATTCGTATTCGAAATTATCGAATTTGAGCCGAACTCGAACATGTTCAATAATTTTTTAGAGCGAACCCATAATACTTTGTTCGAATGTTTATGAGTTGCTTGCGAGCCGAACTCGAATCCAATTCTAATTATTTTTACACAATTTTAACTTAAATATATCCAAATTAACGTTTGAATAATTCAAGCCGAATTTGAATTTAAGTCATTTTGAATTATAGTTCGAACATGCTCAAATCAAGGTTCGAACAATTCGAATCGAACTCGAGCTTAAATTTTATTTCGAATCGAGCTCGAGCCAAAATTATTTGTATTTTCAAGCTTCGAATCGAGCTTCGAATATCATATATATTTTTCAAGCTCGAACTTAAATATCAATATTTTCATATTATTCGGCTCGATTCGGTCGTTTGCACCCTTGAACACTATCTTTCAACAAAGCACGTTTTCCATTTAAGGACTTTTTCTCAAAAACGGCAACCTAGCTTATATTGAAGAAAAAAAAATGTCTTGTTGTCTAATACTATCTTGCAAGCTTCAACAGATAACAGTTTTCATTTATTGCCTGTTTACTTCCACAGAAAGATACAAGAATCAATGCAAATTTTATTACTTTTCCTTTGGTTATGCAAGAAATTGGGGAGGAAAGGAATCAAAACTATTTATGTGAATGGAGTTTTGCCTGAAAAACCTTCTGCCTAAAACTGGGTAGAAGCTGGGTGTTTCCAAATAAAGGATGTAAAATGTCCTTGTTGCACTTGTCATCCTCTTGACAGTGCCAAATCTCAAACATCAATGAAGCATCTCCAGGTGCCCTCGATCAAGCAGATTGAACACCTTTGTCCTTCTGCTCTTAATGGTGTGAGTGACTTCATCTTCACAATCAACCAAATTGGGTGAGTCACCCCTTGTCTCCCTCTCTCAATCGATGAGGGAAAAGGTTGATCGAGCTCCTATGTCTTCCTTTCTTATCAGCAGATAATGATCAAGTACTATGGGGGGTATCAATCAAGCAGAGGTGAGAAAGACTGACTTCACTGCTATTATTTTTGCAGCTGTCAACATCATTTTCATGTCCAGAACATCATTTTCTCCTCAGATATATGCTTCAGAACACACCAATTTGTCATCGTCAGAGAACTCTGTTCTGGTTCTGGTTCAGTTTGGGAGAGGATGGGAGGGGCAGAAGAGAATTCACTGGAGAATGCAACTGTATTTTTTATGACCATCTGCAGAGGTCTTTTGGGTAGAACAATTTAGGAGTAATCATTTACCTTTCTTCCCCTTTCACTTCCTCTTCCTTTTTCCTTCTTTCCTTTCTTTCCCTCTCCTTTCTGGTTGAGAAACCAAAACCTCAGGGAGTTTCTCTCAAATGGGAATCCTAGTTTATAGTGGCGAAAAAAACATTGTACTACCTCCATTAAATTCCCTTTTTAAAAATATCATACAAACAAAAAATCACTTCTTCTCCCCTCATTTTAATAAAGTAAGTTGAATGAAGAAAGAATTCATCCATCTACCCTTCCCTGCCTCCCTCTCATCTCCATCTCCCTACTAAATCACGCATCAAGCAGTTATGTCCAACCTTACTCATCAATGCCATATGAATTAAATGCAAAATTTTGGATTGAAATCCACAAAGGAACAGCAAGAAATACTTAGGATCACATTCTAGTACCAGAGCATTAAATTAGTAAGGTCCTATATTTAACCAAAAAAAAAAATGAAAATTATAGCAGTAACTTTCACTATCTAATATTTATTAGAGCATTCACAGCCGTTGGAAATATTTCTCCTAAGTATTTATGATCCCCACTTCCACATCACTCTTCAAATATTCTACTATTCAAATATCCCAAATTTTACAATGAAATATCTCACCAATCAAATATTTATGGGTCCCACCAATCAAATATCTCACTCTCAAATATCCCCAATTTCACAATCAAATATCTCACCAACCAAATATTTATTAATTTAAATAAAATTAATATATATTTTAACTATATTTTCAACTGTCGGTTTCATTTTATTTTTTTTTATTTTTAGTGTTTTAGTCTCCAAAAAATCAAAAAAAAAAAAAATTAATCAATTTTTTTTTTTAAAAAAATAAAATTAGTAGCCCACATCTTGGTGGGCCCCACAAAAGGGAAATCACCGGGCACAATTTCTATTCACTTCTCAAATATCCCCTCCAATGGGGGATATTTGAGAAGGGGAGATATTTGGAGAAATATCCCCACCAAATATCCCCATTGGAGATGCTCTTATGCGTATTTGACAATTTTGCATCAATCTAATAATATGAAGTATAATTAAAATTTTTAATTTAGTAAATAAAAGAACATTAAAATGTAATTGTTATGGTGTAGAATTTTCATATTGCAAGTATTAACTTTCAGAAGCTTAAGATGGATGATACTAATAAAATTAAAAAAAAAATTACTTATTAGTGTGAATACAAAAATATGCTTACAGTGAACACAATCCTCCAAATTGTCTAAGTTAATGAAAATTTTCCGAGATTGGCATTCTGTCTAGGAACAAGGGTCAAAATCAGAAAGCAGGTTAGAAAGATCCCAGCCTAATTCCAATCCTAACTGGGATTTGGATCCTCTACGTCAATTTAAGCTACATGATTTACGATTCTAAGTCCTAAGCGTTCGATCATAATGTTGGCAACCCATAATTATGTAAAATCAAGAATTTGAAATGTGTACGCAGATGATATGCAGACAATCCAATAAGGAATATGTGGTATGTGAAGGCCCATGCAGTCTCTCAAGTGTATCTCTTGTGAGATAATTGAAGGTGTTTAAATTGATACTTACAAATTACAAGCTACCAGATAAATTGTCTTAGTATTTCAATTCGGATTCAGCCTAAAGCAGTTGCTCCAGGTGAAACAAATAAGATTTCTTAAACTGCATATATATGGCCGGTACACCATTAATATAATTTATATAACCCTAACTTATGGTATTAGATAGGCTATGCTAGTCATTCACCCTAAACTATATAACTTATATAACCTACAGTACAAGTTATAATAACTATCATACTATTATGACTCTAATTCACCATCTGATCACTGGCTTCACCCCAACACAAATCGCCTCCCCACCTTCCCCTACCAAGTTGTGGTTGTCTTCCTCTTCCTTTCCTAGCAATGCAAGCAACCAATTCAACCTCCCCGCATGACACTGCCTACTCCAAACTCCCCTCCTTTCCTGCATGCGACGCCATCGTAATTCCCTCCTTCCTTACTTGACGCAAGCCACCCACAACCCCAGCATGAGGTAGGTAAGCCTCCTCTTCTTCCTCTTGCTCTCGCAAACAAGCCCGGCTAGCCAAACCCTTTTTCATATTCATACCCGTGGGGCCGTGTCATGTCGTGTCAACACAAGTACAAGAGAAGTATCCGCTGAGTTCGAGTAACGGTTGCTAATGTTACATCAAATTTCAGGTAACTGGTGACACATTAGAAGTTCTTGTACAGTATATTATTGATTTTCGGTATAGGGTTTTTAATAATTATTGCCCCTTTCACAAGGTGTTTCAATAGGTCATCACCAAACATTCTAATGCTGTGTTGGATAGAAGAGAAAGGGAGAAAAAAACAGATGCATGAAGAGAGATGCCCTCACCTTATCATAGATCCAAAAGCCCTTGTTAAAAAATCAGTATATGCAACTAAGTGGATTTAAAGAGGTTCACATAACAGCTGCATATGGCATATGCAATATGCACGTGCAGTTAAAAAAAAAAAATCTTATCTGATCATTTGAACCAATTAAAACCAAATTGACTCAAAACTTTAAGCTACACTGTTTAATTCTAATTTGTAGGTGCTGCCTTAGTCATTTATCTTGCAAGTTATGAACACTTTAGGTATTTATTAAATGCATACTACACTACTATATATGAGCTATGTTGCATTGCTAATTAATATAGACTATTATTTTTCAAACATTTTGAATTAGATGTTTAATATATATTTTTTCCTTCATGCAAGTATGAATTTGATGCGTACTAAATATACTTTATATATGTATGCTAGTTATTTTTAATAACGTTTATATGTTTATACCCCACATAACATAGATGTGCTATGTAATGAGTCAATCGCAAACAGTTTACAAAAGCTTTTTAAAACCTTGCACCTTTTTTTGATCAAATCAGGTGAACATGGAAGAAAAAGTGAAGTTAGCTTGAAAGCTTCCCCATTGTCCAACCTTTTTCTATCTCTAACCAAAAAAACATCATCGACTAAATTGCTTCTCTTACTCAATCACTTACTCCAAGTAAACACAACCTAAGACATTTGATAATTTCATTAACAGTGTACATCTGAAAAATATATAATACATTAACTGAAACATCTAAAAATTCAACCAAAAGTTTTTCAATTAAACAAAGTGAAATAGAGAAGCATCTCGAAGAATGATATCGAAGATTCATGTCCAAAAAATTAAGAAACTGCAAAACTATTCAAGCTGAGTATTTATAAATACAAAGGAATGCATACAGTTGAAGCCGCAACTCTACGCTTCTCAGAACCTCTTTTAGCTGAAGGTCTTGAAGAACTAGAAGAAACTCCTGGAGTTCGTTTACGAGCTTTACTGCAGCCAGATAATCTCTGCAAAAAATATGAACCTTTAAACTTGTTATAACAATAATAAAAGAAAAAATTAAACATCATCATCAAAGAGAAACTGTCAGGTAATTTAAAAAATTCAAGCAAACCAGTGGAATAGCATGAGCGTGTCCATTATTCAATAATAATTAGAGACTGAATTAGTGTACGTCGACAATCTTACCCAAGCCCATCATGTATTGGAAGACTTCTTAAAATAAGGGGTAAACCAAAGTAATAGAATAGCACAAGACAAATGAAGTTTGGTAGATGCATGTCAATGATCAATCCACTATATAGGAAGGTCAACTTGAAAATAGCAATTGTTCCATGTATGAAACAAAATGTTGTTACACTAATTCATATGTAAACCAACTAATCTTATTCTATTGTCATTGATCAAATCAATCTTCTGGCAAAAAACTCAGATAAATGTCAACAGCATTGTTGATTAGCAAAAGAATAGTCATAGCCTTCACATAAACTAAGTTTTTGTATCTTTAGTACAATAACAAGCATTGAGAACCAACAATGTTCAGCTAAAAATCAATTATTGGTCGGGTGATGCTACTCTAAAAAGGAATTTTGGACAGCCATAAAGCTTGAAGATGGATTAAGGTGGAGAAAGCTCCTAAGTCCAAAGTCCTACATCAAAAACAAGAAGCAGAGACTAGTTAATTGACTTACTTATAGCAACTCTTCTTTTGTGACCTTGATGAGCTCAGGCAGATGGCTATATAAAATTTATGCATAAAAAGCGAAGTTAGGATGCTAGTGCCTATATTGCCACCAAAAATCAAGCAAAACGTCCCAAGGACCTGTATACTCCCATGAAAAGGCACAGGTTCTGAGGTTTACTAGGTTCCTTCTCCTCTGTTTACTGTGCAGACAAGATGGAAGAAAGGGCTCCTTAGTTATTCCAAGGAAGAACAATTGGCCAATTTTGCTTCCACCTAATTAGGTGGGAGAAAATTGAAGAGGAAAAAAATACTCAAAATAATCTTTACTCAAGCACGCTCTCCTTGTGGTTCTCTGACAGTGAGCTCACATGCTTACTCTCCTCATGCTCCTCTTGCAACACCCTCAAAAACTCAGTGCCATGTTGACGCAAGATCCATCTGGTGTGTGTAAGGTCAGGTGTATGGAAGCTACAGTGGTTTATTAGGTATTAAGTGTAGTGGATTTAGTTCCGCACAATCCTTCTCTGTTTACGATTTTAGCATAAGTCTATATATACTTATGTGAGTAAAGATGATTTTTTTTATAATGCAATAGTTATTCTTCTTTCCCCAACTACTACGGGGTGGAAGCGACAGTGACAACAAAAGATAAGTAGGTGCCGCAAAGGAGGTCAACTAAGAGTTCAATGCTAGCGCAAGTTCCATCCAGTGCATCTGAGGTAGGGGCATAGATTGGGTGGAAGTGGCCACAGAGATCAACAGGTGGGCTAGAGATTGAATCCAAGCTCCATCCACATATCTAAGGACAGAAGCAATAGGGCAGTGGTGACACTGGAGGTCAGGGCAGCAGAAGAAAATGAGATGTGGCGTCAGGTAGGGAAGGAGGATGATTTCTTCAATTTTTTTGTTCCTTACACTTTTTCCTCTCTTCCTCTTACCCAAGCAATCATATTTTTCTCCCTTCCCTACTCCCCTTTCCCTTCTCTCATATCCTTCATGATTCCATCCTGTGGGTAAATAGAGTCTAAGAGAAGGGAGATATGGCAACAGATTAATTTTTTCTAAAAGCCAGTAGACAACAATAACTAAATAATTGGTCACTGAAAGAAGTTGACACAATTTATTGTATCAACGAAAAAATCACTTACCAAATCATTTTATATTGACGAACAAGCATAATAAATAGTCCCGATGCATATGTCTCATGTTAGCAAATCAATGTAGCTCAAGTACAATCACACTCATAACCAACATCCATAAAAGCCAACAAGAACCCAGCTAACAATCAAGTGACATGGCACCATAATAAATGTCTGAATGGCCAATCAACCTAAAACAGAAAAAACACCCAGTCGACCTCTATAGGTGGTGACAAGCCGCCCATGGGTCCATAGTTTGCCTATGACACAGTTCAAGAGTTCCCTTGCTGATTTGAAACTCCCAACAACAATGACAAAGATCTATGTTAAACACCATAAGCAACAGAAACTAGTATTATTATAAGATAATATGATACCTGAACACCATGTTCAGCTGCTCTTTTTCGTCGAACAAAATTCATCAATGGTGTTATTATGGGTACTTCCTTAGTAGCTCCTATGCAGTGGGGAAAAAAGGAACGTGTTATGATGATTTCTCTCAATTTAGCACCATCATGTTTACCAATAATCCACTTTTTAGCACTATCTAACTAGGGTGGTATTGATTTGCATCTATATTTAAGCACTGACCCGCTCTTTCAGCATCTTTCCTCTCCAGCTGAATTTCAGCACTAGGAAGTCGTTCCACGGGCTTTGATATAAGCTCAAGAAATTCCATGTATTCAGGATCTAGGAGTTCATCAAATAACTGCTACTTAATGGTAACAGAATGCTGAGCAGCACTGACATAATACTAATATGTAAAGAATGACATTATTCACAAAATTGGAAATAGATGTACCCTTCAATATAGTTCCTTCACAGCCATCTTTCTTTAACCATGGTTTCGGAACTTGTTGAGATGGTGCATACTCTACAAGAACCTTAAACTGAACTCCTGGCATAAATATTTCACAAAAAAAACATTCAAAAACCTTATCGCAGAGAATGAGAAAAACAATAATTAAAATTTTAAGCGGCTCGTTGCAATGAATAGACATCGTACAAAAAGCTACATAATAGCTAAAGTTCAATTTTGTCATTGGATTTGCTTGTAATGAATGCACATTATGCACTACAACCTTGCATAGATCTCCAAGCTGATTCAATAAATAGTTGAGATAAACATGGCTTGATTAGGATGTGCTCAACTTCTAGTTCATATAACATCCTGGAACTTCTGTATCTGTTGTGCACTGCAGTGCATTGATGTCACCACCATTACCATCAAAATCAAGCTTAGTCCCAACTATTTGGCGTTGTCTATATGTCTATATGGATGTTATTTCCTAAATGAACTCTAAGATCATAGGATCTTGTTAGACAATTGAAAATTATTTATTTCTCAGAAAATAAAATAACATCATTAAAAATTGAAAAGAAAAAATATCACAATCATTCACCTCTAATAACTTTAAATGCATCAAAAAAATCAATTATGAATATTTATTGTATTTTTATTTTTGACATCTAAATTCTATTTTCAAAAAAATGAAAAAAAAAGTCATAACAATTTTTTTTTAAAAAAAAAGGCCTCAATATCAACCATTCAAATCTCTTAAAGTACTTTTAATTACATTAACTAGTTTTCTTTTTGTCTCCCTCTATCTTTTCTGGCTTCAACTCTCTATCTTTTCCTGCTTCAACTCTAATCAATTCAATTCTTCTAGCTATAGATAATTGGCCATCCATGAACAACTTATCCCATCTTCACGTACTCACTAATTGTATCATCTCATTGAGCTATAACTAAAGGCTATAGGATAGTAATATTTTGTTTATTTTTCCCCAGCATCTCCACACATTCTTCTTAGCATTTTCAACTCTCTTTCATTAACTTTACTTTCCTAACTGCCCAACATGAATGTTCCAATAACAAAGCTGCACAATAAGTAAACAAATTATCAATGTGTTAGGAAGGAAGTGAACCTATCAAACACAAGAAACCTCGAGCATAATTAGCTTCGTGGAAGTCAGAACATGCATGCGATATACTTGCGTGACTGACCTCACCGGCATGATATTTTTCTATTGTCGTAATGTTTGCCCACCAATTGCAATACTACGATATATGAATGTTCCATGTACTAATTGGTGAGAGGGGTAAACTACACTCATGCCCACCGTCTTGGCATTTTAAATTGTGGACTAACATATTAGAATGAGTTTATCTATAAATAGTAATGAGTATAATTTTAGTCAAATTAAGAGTCTCATATACCAAGTTATGTGAGTTAGGTTATACATGTAATGTTTAAAAATAATGGAATCAAGCATGTTTTATATCAAACAATTGGTCTTCCTTTTTATCGTCTGTAAACTACAAACTTAGGGTCCCTATTATATCTAGCAAGGGTGTTATCCACAATGCTACTATAAACATAATTGTTATGTTGCAAGTTAATTTTATGGGCGGGTGATTACAAGTGTCTATTGGTACCAGTCATCAATAGTTTTGGCTGTTAATCAATACCATTACTATGTCAGCACAAATAAATATCACAGTGTCACCCATGCTGACACAATTTCAATACTACTAGTTGAGGCGGACCATGTTGACACAATGTCAATATTAACAATCGAGATAAAGTTTGTTTCATCCAATACCATCAGAAACTAAACTAAGGTCAAAAGAGAGAGAAGGGAAAAGAAGAAGCACCAACAATAACAAAAAGAAGATAGAAAATCCAAATTACATTATACCCTATATGTGTGCCTGTTCTAGTTCCAATTGTACCACGTTGACACAATCTTGGTATTACCAATCAAGGCAAAGTTTATCCCATCCAATGCCATCCAAAACTAAGATCAAAAGAGAAAAGGGAAAGCACCAACAATAACAGAAAAGAAATCGAAAACCCAAAATATATCGTACCCTATACGCATGACTGTTCTAGACTTCTAGTTCCAATTGTACCTCAATTCATGTATATGCGTGACTGTTCTAGTTCCAATTGTACCTCAATTCATGTATATGCGTGCCTGTTCTAGTTCCAATTGTACCTCAGTTCAAGTCCAACTTTCTGTGGGTAACTGAAATATATTGATAGAGATGTAGATAAATCAATTTTAATACGAGATATCTTAGTAGCAATATTTGATTTTTTAAATATATATATATATATATATATATATAGGATTGACCTCGCTAGGATACTATAAGAATCAATGTTCTCATTTAATGCATGAACTCATTTATTTTGTAAATTATCGCTCTAAAATTTTTTTCAATTTACTTTCTAGTTATTAGCTTATATTTATTTTAAGGTACACGAGTTAAGTAGAAGATCACCATAGGACAAAAACTATTTCGAGTCAATCTCTATACACTTCATAAACATTGCATAGTACCAAAACTATATACCAAAGATCGGAACTCCAACACAGAGTAATACTTCAAGTTTGTTTAAGGGATTATGTGACAGGGAAAAAAAAAAGTCAAACAGAGGAAATTAACAAGAATGAAATGAAGTAAACTACCCTTCTCATTGACAAATATGTGTCCATCAAAGAACTCAGCAAACTCAACTACATCTTCCGGTCTCTTAAAGTTGATGTATGCCCGTGAATGTCTCTGGTCTTTTTGGCTGCAAAATTCATTGCATATCATAAGACAAACACCAAATAAGCCATCTTGATATTTCATTAGTTTACCTACGGTAGATTATAATAATGATTGTTTTCTATTTTGTATTTGGATGTTTAAAATGTAGCGTCAATCAGGCGATGCACTTATTAACCATCCAAAATATAGTCATGTAGCAGAAACAAGTTTATAACTATAAAATTCTCTAATAAGAGAAATTAAGAATTGAGAATTTGGTGACTTAGCTATACCCAGGCGAATGAAGAAAAGAGAACTGTATAATACAGTGCTTTTGCAACTTCAAGCAGTAAAAGCCCACTTAAATTTGAGTTATCTTCTTTACAAAGAATGGATACAGGCATTATCATAAACTCCGCGCCAATGTAACTAGATTTATATGCATATAAGCTAACAGAATTAAGGAGAAAGGTCACAAGGTTAGAACGAATGCCTTCTAATTGCCACATAATCCAATCCCACGCAGCGTGCAACGTAACCAAGATCACCGAGTTTTATTAGGGCGATAAATTGTGCCAACCACGACCCTATCTAGCCATCATACAGTCAAAATTCATTCACTGCACATCAAGGAAACAGAAGGGAAAACGAAGAACCCTTGCCTATTCTTCCCGGGGCGAAAGCAGAACCAATCGTAGCGACCGGCGAACTTGCTGTCGATCTGATCCACCAGCGCCGCCTGCACCATAGACGGCGGCAAGCGCCTCACCGAAACCTTCGTCCGGCCAAAGAGACCTTTCATGTAATCCACTCTCGAAACCCCTTACAATTTGACCGAAGATTGACACCTCGCTTCAAGATCGCCATCCCCGCTCGGGAATCCTCAAAGGGCTCGATCGGGAGGACATGAATTCCTTGACTGAAGGCATAGGGTTTTTGCCAGAGAAATACGGTTCCGATCCGAGGCAGGAATTGCGGGAAGGGCAAGAATCGGGGGCGAGAGGCAGCGAGAACAAACTTGATGTTAAGAAGAGAGCGAGACAGGGAGATTGTTTATTTATGAAAAATTATGCAGTTTCTGGTTAAAAGACAGGATGACGTGTTTGATGTTATTTTCTTAAAAAAGTCTAAATTTGAACAAATATAATTAAGGAACTAAATTTGCTATTGAGACTATTGGCACAAAATAAAAAAAAACATTCAACAGTCTCACTCACGTGGAAATAAAAGATGCTTCTGTTCGCTTCATGTTATTATATGAAAAAAAAAAAGATAAATTATAAGTTAACTTATAATTGAAAACGACTAATATTGTTAACAAGAAAATTAAGGAACTAAATTTTCTATTAAAACTAATTGGCACAAAATTAGAAATATTCAACAGTTGAATCGTAGTAAAAAGTTGTACCGTAGTAAAAGATAATTTCATTCATTCTGGACTCCTTTCACAATACATGTTATACGTAGAGTAGGAAGGTAAATTAGACATCAATTTATAGTTGAGCACTAAATTAACCAGGTGAAAGAAATTTTTTTTTTCTCTCAACAATCCTCGTAAAATCAGTGGAAGGTCATTGCACAGCTTTCAATCAAGTTGTTCCACTATGAAATAATTAAAATTATTTTAATTTTATTAAAAATGATTTAATTTAGTCAGAATTAGCTAAATATTATTAGAGTAATTTTAATAAAAAAATTAAGCACTTTGGATAATTGGAGCAGTTTAACTAAAATTAATTAGAGAAATTTGAATTACTATATCTTTTTTTTATAATCCTGTCTATTCTTCACCAAATTAATTTGAAGATAGATGATTTTTCCGATTCACTTTATGGGATAAATCCAAACCATAACTTATGTACATTCAGAAATTCCTCACATATATTCACTCCATTATTATAAATTTAAATCGCTACTCCTTTATTATTCGAGCTTTAATTTGCATGATAATATTATTATATCCGTGGATTACCAATTAATTTTGGAGCAACTTTGTCCATAAAAGCAATTATGAAAAACTTTTTAATGTGAAAATACACCTATATACCATGATGTTGCTCATGTAAACTCGGTCAGGCCGGTGGCCTATCAGGAGGACCTGATGCACTTGACCGACGCCCCGTTCAAGGATGACGTGGCGATTGGTGTGGAGTGTGGACTCTCATGCTAAAATCAGGAGGAACTTGCGAGGATATGTGAGGGTATGATTTTCTCGACAAATCATTTCTTGCTATCTCGAGCTCATTGTATATAAGTAAGGTAAGCAAATTAATGAGGAGAAAGGATTACTGGAATTAGTTTTAGTGTAAAGATTATACGAGATTACATACACTATATATATATATAGATTCTTTATTCTACCTAAACTCCAAAGCTGAATCATAATACGTTCTGATCAGCTCCACCATGCTTCAAGCAACTGATGTTGCCATCTCTCGCAGGAACACCTGATGAAGGTTTCGAATGCCATCTGGCCCAAAAAAGATAGTTGAAGAAATTGATCAGGCTAAGCACAGCCAGCATCCAGTAGAACAGATCCAATCTGTCCTTGTTGAGATCGTTGTCGCCTAGCCATCCTCCATAATTCCCTGAGCTCGACGTGATCTTGTTCACGAGAGACACGAGCAGCGAGCTCAGGAAAAACCCAAACGAGTACGAACAGTATGTCATGGCTGTCAGAAAGGCTTGCATGCCTCCCAGTGACTGCTTGTAGAAGAATTCTATCAGCCCCACCGCCGTAAACATCTCCGAAACCCCGAAAATTATGAACTGCGGAGCGATCCAAAGGATGGGCGTCGGCGTCTCTGATTCCCTCCTCTTCTTCTCGACCAAGGCGGCCGCTACCATGGAGAAGGTGGCCGTGAAGAGGCCGATCCCGATCCGCTGCAGGGGGGTGATTCCTACGTGATCGGGGGTGAGTTTCCGGGCGATCGGGACGAAGAAGGTCTCGTAGAGAGGAACCAGGACGATGAGGATGATGTAGGGGATGGCCTGCAGTGAGGCTGGGGGGATCTTGAAGGTGACCAGTTGAGTGTTCATGGAGCTTCCCTGTTGGACCGAGAAAGTCTGGAGCTGGGCGAGGATGGTGTTGAAGATGATGGTGCAGGCAAAGATCGGGATCACTGAGAGGATCACCTTCACTTGCTCTACTTCTGCCATGGTGCACAGTCTCCATGGGCTCTCTACTTTGTTGGACCCATCTTGTGATTTGATGCAGGCATTTTCCAAGAACCTAAAATCATGTAAAGAATATATATTAAAACAAAGAAGATTGTTTAATTGGATGCATGGTTATTAATTACAACCTGAATTTATCTGTGTGTCTGAGGTTGTAAACATTTGGAGAAGTTACAGCAACACCAAGGTGATAGGCTTCTGAATTGGAAGGGCAAATCTGCTTTCTCTTTGTAAATGCTGCCACGAAGACCTGTAGAAACATGCATTTATTTCTCATTTATGAAGTGAGGCCCATCTAGTACCAAACGTTAATAAATGAGAATCTTACTCTTGCTATAGGGGTGAAGATGCTGCCCTGTGAAGGTCTGTTCCTGAAGAAGAACACACCAGAGATCAAGATCATGAGGCCCATGGCCATGGCAGCTGCTGAGACACCGAACCCGACGTCCATGCCTGACCGAGTCTGGACCCAAACAAGAACCGTGAGCGCAACCAGTTCCCCCACACAGAAGCTGAAGTAGGCAGTGTTGAAGTAGGTGGAGAGCTTCTCGGACTGGTTCGGATCGTCTCTGCTGAACTGGTCAGCTCCATGAGCTATCATGTTAGGCTTCATGCATCCACTCCCCAGCGCCACTAAATAGAGAGCCACAAAGAAGATGGTGGCCTTCGAGCCTTCTGCCTCGGCGCAATGCTCTCTTTGCAGCATGTTGCACGGCGGCGGCCTCAGCTGCGGCAGATGTGCTTGCAGCGACAGCAGAACGAACCCCTGAAACATCACCGTACAGAGCTTAATTACTTATTAATTACTTAAACCGGTTTGTGACTGTTTCAAAGATTAGTTAATTTCATTCTTTGGAGAAAGTGGAAACTCACAGAGAGTTCTATAAATCCGAATATCAGCATGGTGAAGAAGCTCCCTAGATAAGAGTCCGAGAGGAATCCTCCGAGCAGAGACAGGATAAAGATAGTCCCAACGAAGTTGGTGACTATGTTTGCTGACTTTGAGAGAGGATAATGCATGTCGTTGAACACATAAGTTATGAGGTTGTTGCCGACGGCTGCAATCGCCATGATCTCAAACGCTTGAATCCCTGCATAAGCAATTAATAACCACAAGCAGATATCGTAGTGTTTGTTGAATCTGAAAAATGATCTATAAATATAGAAAGAAAGATACCTAAAACAAAGACAGCAGCTCTCATGCCTCCGTGCTTGTTGGGCTTGCAGGGTCTGCCTCTCCAATCAAGGGAGACATCATTCAGCATGGTGAAACTTTGCCTTCTTTCAATGTCCATGAAATCTCTCACAGAGCTCACAAACAGGGCCAACTGTTGATGATGAATTTTAAGGCGATTCGGTGGGTTATTTATAGCGCATGGGAAGTGGATTGATTATGGAGAAGAAGAGTTAATGGTTGGTGAAGTGTGGTGGTTCGTGGGAGTTATGGACTATTGGAAACACACTGGTGAGTGGGGTTGAATGTTGGAATTGAATTTGTCCTTGTGCTGAGCTTTTAGGCGAGCAGAGTGGGGAGAGCAGCAAAAACTGGTCTGCCATGGAATTGCTTGGAAATGACTTTCTTGGTCATTTAGTTCTATGGAATTAAACATTGTGTGGTGTAAGTTTTCCGGGGTGCAAAAAGTTGTTAATTCTTTCAGACAAAAACACTTTTTTTTTTCCAGACAAAATCTTCAGATGTACACGCGTACAATATATGTGTTATACATGAACTGTATAGTTGAGCACATGCTTCACTGTTGGCATAGTTGATACTTATATAGAAATGTTATAATGGGTGCATATATGAATTGTATTATGGATCATCTGAATTCTCATGCAAATCCTCACTGTGCGAAACAAACGTTTTATAATTTATCTTAGTTCTAGATCACAGTAGTTTTGAAAGAACCTCTGGAATATGTGAATTATTATCTTTTACTGCTATATAATTCAGCACATGTCATGTATAAAAATACATTTTTAAGTGACAAATTATATTTTTTAAAAAATATCTAAAAAAATGTCGATGGAAGAGTGTTCACCAAGGCACGTGCTGCCGACGGAAGTGGATCAGCCATGCAAAATAGTCGGGCCCCGCCATCAAAATGCGAGATTTCGGTGAGGAAAAGAAGTCAACGAGAAGCGGCAGCCCACTCCGCACAAGATTTTCGGTCAATTACTAGATTTCATAGGTCCCATCCGTGTGCATCGAATTCCAGTGTGGATAAGGGAGAAACATGGACGACTCAGATCGTTTGACTTAATCATGAGAGCCCAATGGACGCCGTCGGATTATTTTCCGAAATAAAGATTGTGTCAAATCCACAGTAGATTTAACATTTTTTCCTGCTGAACTGTATGAGAAAGTTTGAGTACTCAACTTTTGTAATTCCGTAAGTATACATCACATTCCCATTGTATACCTCTCTAAATCCTAAATTTTAAAATTAATATAGGTAGTTCTGACTATTTAAAAAAAATTATAAATTTCTCATATTTTCAATCTTACTTTATACAAAAGGTAAAAAGACTACAATTACTTTGTTATAATTTAGATAGTTATTAATTCTAGATAGTTTAAAGCTCCATTAAAAAAAAAATCTTCGTACAGGTAGAATAGTCTCTTACGAACTTTAAAAATTCAAAAACTAATTAGAAATTAATTACTATAATTGTTGTATTAAACTTCGAAAATCAAGACTCTATTTAGTCAAATCTAGTTATTTGTTGATGTGACACTTCTCGGACGCCTGGACCGGATCCAAGCTCTTGGACTCGCTTGAGTTGATCCACTCCATAACGACTTTCTCCAACGAATCTCGGCTTCCCAAATGCATGTGTATGCTAATGTGGACTATGTGTTGATCCTCTTTGGCAACGACTCGCTAATGTGACCGAAATGATTCAGGCGGCTAGAATGGTCAACTTCTAGGTTGACCATTCTTTGACCTCCTTTCGCTTGATGTTTTAGGCGTCCAAAGTTGAGCTCGATCACTCGAACTCAACTCCAGTCTTTTCCTCAAACAGACTTCCTCCCCGGCTTCGGATGCATCGCGCGCGCCCTTCTCGTCCGCCAATGTACTTTTCCTCAGCTCATCGTTCTCAGATACATTGAGCCCATCCACTAGCTTCCCTTACCATTCTTTTCACTCGCTACTTTTTCTACTCAACTTTATGTTCCTAACCTCCTGCACACATTGATATAAGACATCAAAATAACAATCAAAACTTAACTCAACTCAATTTATCATATCAAAATTAACTAAGAGTACTTACAATATATTATTGTAAGTCTTCTAAATATATTCATACCTCGTATATAAATTATTGAGAATAATATATTTTTAATGGGTAAATATGGAAAAAAATATATATATAATGGGACGGTAATACGTATTTTAGAATTATGAAAATTGAGTGTATGAATTGAAATGGATAATATTAAAACTTTCTCACACGATTTAGTAAAATGTTTTTTTTTTCTGCTAAATGT
>JBAMIE010000063.1:3312868-3322980 GCA_037177295.1 Kaempferia parviflora
GTCTGTTGATCAAGCGTAGATATAAATTCGTTAGTTTGGTTAGAGAAAACCAAGTTGGAAATTAAAGAGCTCAAACAAGTTAAAATATGAGTTGTTAGGCATAGTTATGCAAGGAGATAAAAGTGAATGACATTAGATTAATTAGGGCCATAAATAAGTCAAGTTTTATGTCTAAATCTAAAATGAATTAAATAGTTGTTTAAGTTCGACTTAATTTTTTTTAGGACATTAACTTATATTTTTTTTTCCCAATTTCAATCTTTTTTTGCTGCCTTGCATTCATATTGACCACCGCATAATTGCCTAACTGACGGCGGTGATACAAACATGGAAAATGAAATTGAGCATTTTTACTTTTAGTGAACAATCTCTATGTGGTAAATTTTTTAAGTCCACCTTGACATTAAAATACATAAGAAATACTAAATCAAAGTCACATTATCTTAAAAATAAAATTCTAAAAAAAATTGATGGTTGTAACATTTATTTTAATACGTAGGTGAATTTAAAAAATTTACTACATATGCAATTTTAATTTGATTCAAACTTAGATAGAGCTTAGTTTGTTTAGATGTTATCAAACTCTCAATTTTAATTTATTTTATTGTTTGAAATTTTTATATTTTAAACTAGTTGGGTTGGTAAATTCGATATTATAAACTTGTTTGTTCATTTTGAGAGGTTGTTTATTTATTTGTGAGTTTGGTAAGAGTTTTATTGATGAAAATAATTTATAAATTTTTATTCATAGATATTGCTAGCAAGCAATATGCTATTTATATTTTTTGAATATTAATGGATTGAACATGTATAGTTTAATAGCTTGTTCAAATTTATTTATTTAATTTAATTGATCATGTATAATAAATAAATTATAATTGAATTTGATCATGAACAATATTGGATGCCTTAATAAGGATTAATAGGAGGTAGGCTTTAAGTTCGCCAAAGAGGCAGTGAATAAGTGAATGATTTGGGCCAATTATGCCAAAGTGGCAAGAACTATAAAGGCAATAAGAACATATCGGATAAAACTAAGACCTCAATCGATCGAACAATAAGAATTAAGCAACACAGAAAATTAGGACTGCCTTGTATCATTCTTGCAACAACATGCAAGAGCTTGGAG
The DNA here is from genome assembly GCA_037177295.1 of Kaempferia parviflora. Taxonomy (NCBI): domain Eukaryota; kingdom Viridiplantae; phylum Streptophyta; class Magnoliopsida; order Zingiberales; family Zingiberaceae; genus Kaempferia; species Kaempferia parviflora. The sequence continues at coordinate 3,313,998 of JBAMIE010000063.1, forward strand.
AAGGTACACGCCCCTTGGACGGACAGTTGGCTAGTAATATTAGTATTGCTACCATGAAATTTGGAATAAAATCCCGATTAGTAGCCGGCTAATAGCCAGGTGCACTATTCTTCCCATTCGTTATTCAACTGCTCAGGCTAGTAGTTATCTATAATTTACCTCTTTTATGTAGGACAGGGGATTGACTGACAAAAGCAAGCAAATTACTTTTTACCACGGGAGGGCACACATACTGTGTAAAAAAAGGATCAAAATGGAGAAATATGGATGGATTATCAGAAAATCTATATGTATAATTAAAAATAAAAATTATCCAAAGGTAGTTGACACTAAAAAAACCCTGGAATAATGACGAATCTCTGATCGACGATGATTTCCGTCGGAAATCTCCTAAAGGATATGATTATATTCATAAAATATTAAAAGAGGATCGAACATACTTTCGAGAAATCTATAGAATGCACCCTGATGTATTTTTAAAATTGTGCAGCATCCTTAGAAAAAAAAATATCATTATAAGATACAAGATACATTTGTATTGAAGAAATGGTTGACATGTTTTTACTCGTTGTTGGTCACAATACTCTATACTCTTTGATTCGTAAAACATTTGATCGATCACGCTACAATACTAGCCAAAACTTCAACAAGGTGTTGAAAACATTAAATAACATTACAGTAGATATGATAGTCAAACCTTAATTTGTAGTGCCCGAGAGAATAAAGGAGTATAAGATTTTTTTTCCTTACTTTAAAGTAAGTAATGAAATTCGTCTATGTTTTTATTACTACTATAGCTACAAATATTATTGTTATTATTTTGTCATTGTTACAAGAATGCATTGGAGCTATTGATGACAGTCATTTTCTAGCAATGGTGCATGGACATGATAATAAAAGCTATCAAAATCGTCATGGAATTATTTCTCAAAATGTTTGACAGCTTGTAGCTTTGATTTAGAATTTATATATGTGCTCAGTGGGTGGGAGAGATTTGACCATGATTTAAATGTTTTGACAGATGCGTTATTAAGAAAAAATGGGCTTATAGTTCCACATGATACATATATTTTGTTCGGTATGTTACTTACTTATTTTAATTTAATTTTTTGTAATTTTTCAAAATTGCATATGTTATTTATTTTTGGTCATTTGATTCTATAAACATAATTTGATAAATAAATATTTTTTAGTAGATGGTGGATATCTGAATTGGCCTCAATTTTTGGCTCCATTTCGGGGTGTGTATTATCATTTCTAAGAATCTTGAGACCTTTATGCCAGCTAGAGAAGGTGAATATGTCAATCACCCATTTCGATCACTTCTTACACTTGTTAGTACACAACGAAATACAAAAATAAACTAACAAGAAGAAAGTTAAACCCTAACACACAAATACAAGAAAAATAAACCCAATGACACGTTTGAATAACATGGTTCAGAAATAACTTACTCCTACTCTATGGCGTGTCCATAAGGTAGACGTTCTTTATCCGTCGGTGGATAAATCTCCGAAACTTCGGCTAGCAACGAACGCTGCTTCTCGGTGGAGAAACCTCTCAACAATCATTTCAAAACCTCTCGGATGTGCTTGGATTGCTCCGGGCTTTGGTGACTACTAATTAGGGTTAACCACACCTAATTTCGTCAATCATTTTAATCTTCTTGAGCTCTCTTAAATAGAGCTCGGGTGGAAACACCTAAGTATATTTTCCGCCACCAGTCGACTGCTAAGTATGTCAGTCAACTGATCCCTCGTGGAAATAGTCATTACAACCCAACGACTTTTTACCAGCCACTCTACAGTGCACTAGTTGACTGCTACAGTACTAGTCATCTTGCTACAATACTAGTTAGCTTGGTTTTCATAGCCGTTGGGCACTGAAACATTATGTGTCCTGCCCCAGTCGACCGATCTCATTGTCAGTCGACTGGTAAAACCCTAAACCTAGGGTTTCCCTTCTCAAGTACATTTCTCTCGACCTTTACAACTCACTTGACTCTTCCTTTCAGGTTTGACCTCTTGCCTTCAAGCCTCCTTCCTTTAGCTCTTGTCTCTCGGATGCATTCGAGCCCAAAACTTATCCCAATGTCATCCTTCGTGTATGCCTTGAAGTGTGTTTCCCTCGGCCTGTCCTTGCTGCCTTGTCCACGTCCTTCGGATGCTCCATCCTTCATCGGACTCGAAGACATCAAGTTTAAGTCATATGTATATCCTACAAGCCTACACAACTCAAATACACATATCAAATACAACAATAAACCTAACTTAAACCCTTTGTTCAAATATTAAAACCTAAGGGTACAACGATTGCTCTAACAATCTTCCCTATTTGATATTTGTCAACCCGTTTAAGTTAAGGAAACAATAATGTAATAACAATGTGAGTAAACATGCAATCTACACATGTATAAGTCATGGAACCTAATCCTAGGTTCTCCTTTTACCTAAACTCCCCCTTGAACTAGGATTTCTTACAACAGTATTTAGGTTTCTCACTTAAACTTAAACTTCTCCCCTTTTCCTGACATCAGCTCCAACAACATCTTAATTATTGGACTCTTTAACATCTAATGACCATAATTAATATATATTAATCCTTTATAAAATTATATACATATTTACCATCCTTTTGGTCATTTTCTAATGCTGAAAAATAGTTACAAACTGTATCAGTCGACTGCCTAATGTCCCAGCCTACCTTCTCAACCTCCTTAATCTTGGACACATTGTCCTTGGTTACTTTCTCCTTACCCTTAACCTTGGATGATTCATCCTTGGTTAACTTCTCTTTGCCCTTAATCTTGGATGATTCATCCTTGGTTAAGTTCTCCTTGCCTTGGATGTCACCTTGGCATGCATCTTCTTGGCCTTGGAGCGACTAGGTCTACCAATTTTTAATTTTTGACCACTCAAACACATATCAAGTCCTCTAGGTCCAATAATGAGCTTATCTAGGATTTTTTCCAACTCCTCAAGCCTTGACTTCAAGGCTTGATTTTTCAATTCTATGGTCTTAACCCTATAGTCAACATGTCCACCTTGGACATTCCTAGATTTACCCTTCCTAGATATATATCTCTTCTTCTTGGGATTAATACTTAAGGTTTCAATTACCTTCCTCTTATTCGGCAAAGTAAATTACTTTCTTTTATGAAATTCCTAATCTATCCGTGAGACTTACTAACTATTATTATATTTTTTTAATGAAATTCCTAACTATTAATAGTGTTAAATGATATGTTTACATGCATGTTTGTAATCATTTCGTTTATTAATTCAATTTTGTTGTTGATGGGAGGAAAAATAATTGTGATTTTTTCAAATGAGGAGGGTATTTTGACAATCTTTAGATATGTGAGTTTTTTATTTTAAAAAAATAACTGGTAACAATATTGGGCTAAAATGAAAATATCCTAAACCACGTACTCGAAACGTCTCTCGACGTGAGGCAAATAAATGGGCGATCGCTGCCACCTTCGTCGCATGCTTGATTGCGACGGCGCCGGGATGAGAGAAGGTTGCGAAATCGCCGTGATATCTGGTGAAAGCTAGTTCTTCTAATTTTCTTTCGCTGCTAGAAGGCAGGTGGGATGGAGGTTACGCGCCTTTGCTAAGAAAAGAGTTGGAAAGATGAGGGATTTAAGCTCCTCCGTTACTTTCTTTTCTATTTTTTTCTTTACCTCTCCTCCGTTACTTTCTTTTTTATTTTTTTTTCCTTACCTCTATAAATCGCTCGAATATAGCAATGCATATTTTTGTAGGCACATCTTTCTTCCACAAAATCTAGTGCTTTCTATGAGTTTGCCGCTTTTTCAGGTTCCTGGGAATTCAGGAAATCATTGTTTGGGATCTGTTTGATAAAAAAAATAAAATAAAATTAGCCTTTTGCAGTGAGGTTTGTGTTATTCGGTTATGTCCGTTTCATCGTTGTTGATAAAGTAATTTTATTTGCATTTTTTATAAGGATTTTGTTATATGAGTAGCAGGATTTCCATTTGGAATTTGGGGAATGATGCTTAGGGTGATTCTTTTGCTCGTTCTCCTTCATGAGACTACAGCTGCAAATCTTCCTGCAAAATGGCAGACCTTGAGTGGTATGATTATGGTTTCGCGTATCAATGTTATGCTCTATGAATGCTTGTTTGTCAATGGGGGATGATTTTATTGTTTTTACAAAAGCAAATAAAAATAACCCTCATTGTTATTTTTCTTTACAAAATATATTCCCAATTTGTAGTATCAAAATTTGATTATTTTTTCCTACTACTTGATATTATGTTAGGTCACAATCATAGAATTGAGATTTGAGAACCTTTTATTTGATTAACGAAGCACAGATCAATAATGTGTTGGAGGACATGGATAAATTGCGTGTGACGTGGTAGTTACAAAGAGATATGTGGCTAGGGGTGAGTAGTCAGTTAATTCGGTAGTAAATTAACTGAAAACCAATTTAATATTAGCCAACCGAATTGAATTAAAGTTTATACAAAATTAATACTAAATTAACGGAATTAACTGAATTAATACCAAATTTGTTTAAAAATTTTATACAAAATTAATTTCGAATTAACCAAATATTCACCCCTATGTGTGGCATATTAATGGCGGTTGGCTCTGTTTTTGTTGAACCAGTAACCTTTATTATGTAAAATTATGGCCATGGATCCTTCGTTCTTCGTAAGGGCGATGACAAGTTTTTTTCATGATGATGTGATGTCTGTATAAAAAAATGTTATAGCATAACTTGGTTTTGTTGCTTTGCTCGATGCTGCAGTTTACCAGTAGAACTTTGCATTATCTGCATAACACTTGCATATGTTAACCTACGATCCAATAAATGTAGCATAAGTTGCTAATTCCATATGCAAGCCGACATTATGCTACCTACATAGCAACAATTGAGGCGGTGCTAATTCACAACATTTGCAGGTGGTGCTCCTTTGGTCATAGCACAAGGTGGTTTCTCTGGAGTTTTCCCAGAGTCTAGCCAATATGCCTACCAGTTTGCACAGGCAAATAGTGTGAAAAATGTTGTTTTATATTGTGATCTTCAGATGACAAAAGATGGAGCTGGAATCTGTCATACAGATTACAGGCTTGATAATTCCACAACTATTTCATCTGTCTTCCCTGAAGGGCAGAAAACTTATCCTATCAATGGACAACAAGTTCGAGGATGGTTTGCAGTTGATTTCACTTCCGAGCAATTATATAACAACGTTTCATGTGAGTATAGCAATGATTGTACCTGCTGTGAAGTATCTTAATGTTGTCCTTTTAACTGACAATGGTAACCAAGACAAAATGAATTTGAATTCTGGAAATTTTTTCACCAAGAAATTCTGCATGCAATTTTTTATCTTATCATGAAAGTGATACTTTTACATGAAGAAATTCCTCTTTTATAGGTTTATATTTTTAACTTATCATGCTCCCATTCTTGTTGTTGTTAAAGGAGAGTTTTTCTTGTTCATATGAATATTAAAATCAAGATGCATTTATACTAGTAATGATTTTGTTTCTATTGTGTGGAGATTATAAATAGTTCATATAGTGACTAATTGCTCATTATCTTCTTAAGATAACAACTCATAATTTCTTTTTCCTTTGAAGTGATTCAAAGTATCTATTCTCGACCAAGCATATTTGATGGAAGTTTGCCTATATCCATGGTTGAAGACGTTACTGGCCTTCACCCTTCTCAATTCTGGATAAATCTTCAGGTAAGTGCATCAAAATCCTAACTTTGCATCTTTTTATAACATAGATACAAACTAATACATATATTGATAAATAGATCTCATTATTATTATTTTTTTTGATCCATTGTTGAGTGAAATACTTGATCTTGAAAGGATAACCACTGAAGTTATATAAATTGATTTGACTACGGAGTTGTCACTAAAATGCTCGTTCATCTCCATGAAATGGATATTCCATGGCTATCTACAGTTTTTGACTTTATAATGTCTTTCAATTTGCTGCAGTTCAACACATTTTTCAAGGCTCACAATCTGGATGCTGTGGATTACATTACCTCAGTTTCAGGACAAGTAGTTATAGATTATATCTCTTCTCCAGAAATAGATTTCTTAAGAAGCCTGATGGGAAAACTCGGAAAGGCCAAGACAAAGCTCATCTTTCGATTCTTGAATGTGGATGATGTTGAACCTTCCACAAAGAAAACATATCAAGCCCTCCTAACTGATCTCGCCACTATCAAGTCATTTGCTTCTGGAATTCTTGTTCCAAAAAGCTACATATGGCCTGTTAATCACGATCAATATCTAGAGCCCCATACTTCTTTGGTGGCTGATGCTCATGCCCTTGGCCTAGAAGTTTATGCGGATTACTTTGCAAATGATATGCCTGCAAGCTACAACTATAGTTTTGATCCAACGGCAGAGTATCTTCAATTTATTGACAACTCAGACTTCTCAGTAGATGGCGTGCTTACAGATTTCCCTTCAACAGCATCAGAAGCCATAGGTAAGAATATTTCACTAACCTTCATTCAAAAATTATCTACATTAAATTCCTGGTTGGATAATAGAAAACACAAGCTAAAGTTTGTTTTATGGAAGTACATAATGCCATGTTATTTCTCCCTTGTTTTTGTTGCAGCTTGCTTGGCACACAATGACAAGAATGTTGTCCCTAACAAAGGTAAATAAATTTTATAGCTTTTATAGTCTTTTTGGTTGTTGATGCTTATGGATTTTTTTCTCCTTACTATGATGTATGATGCAGGTCGACCATTGATTATATCACACAATGGTGCAAGTGGAGTCTATGCTGGATCCACCGATCTTGCATATCAACAAGCAGTAGCAGATGGAGCAGATTTAATTGATTGTTCAGTTCAGATGTCAAAAGATGGAGTAGCCTTTTGTTTGGAATCTCCAGACCTTATGGGGCACTCAACAGCAGTACAAACATTTATGTCACTAGCGACGACAGTTCCTGAGATACAAAGCAACAACGGAATCTTCTCATTTGATCTATCATGGAGTGACATCCAAAGCTTGAAACGTAAGGAACTTTATTCTCTTTTGAGTGGATGTTCATTGGAATATTACTCAATTGCTCTCATTTATTACCTTCTGGTATTTATATTGTACACATGTATTTCAAGATCATAGAATAATCTATGGATAGTTTGTGAGAATATTAGAAAATATGAGAATGGTACAGTGATCCTGGTCTCCTCTTTGTCATTTCACTTTCAGCTGCATTGACAAGCCCCTTATCCCAAGCTGGCCTGTCAAGGAATCCTGCAGCTAAGAATGCTGGCAAGTTTATGACACTGGATGACTTCCTTAACTTTGCAAAAACTAGCACTGTTTCTGGAGTTCTAATCAACATAGAGGTACAAATGGATTTTCTATTCTCTTCCTTGTTAGTGCAAAATATTTTCTCAGCATAACTTTATGGGGAAAATTCTTTTTATACAAGGAAAATTCCTTTGCTTCCATGAAAGAATCCTTTGTGCAAATAATTTCTATGGGGAAAATTCTTTTTATACAAGGAAAATTCCTTTGCTTCCATGAAAGAATCCTTTGTGCAAATAATTTCTACATGATCATTTTTCTGTTTTCTTCTTGCAGAATGCTGCTTATCTTGCTTCAAAGCAAGGCCTTGGAATAGTAGATGCAGTCTCTACTGCACTCTCAAATGCAAGTTACGACCAACAACCAAATAAGAAAATCTTCATCCAATCTGATGACGTTCAAGTCCTCGCTGTGTTCAAGAAAAATCCCAGCTACACTCGAGTGCTCACCATCGCGGAGACCATAAGCGATGCTCCCAAGCCAACCGTCGACGAGATCAAACAATATGCAGATGCAGTCGACCTTCCCAGAACATCCATTGTGGCTGATTCAGGCTCCTTTATTTCTGGCTTCACCGACGTCGTCAAGAAGATGCACGCAGCCAACATATCGGTCCATGCGTCCGTCTTCCGGAATGAGTACTTGGCGATAGCATTCGACTACTTCTCGGACCCCATGATCGAGCTTGCTACATTTGTTGCTGGTGTCGAAGTTGATGCCGTCGTCACTGAGTTTCCAGCCACTGCAGCGGCATACTTAAGTAAGTACTTGCTTATATCTCCTAATTAAGTCATCTTTTTTGCTATCAATTTAATTCGACCAACGTCGACTTTGGATCTTTTCCAGGGAGTCCGTGCTCGGACTTGAATACCAAGCTGGACTACTCAATCTTGCCCATAGAGCCTGGATCTCTCCTCGCTTTGGCTCCGCCGGACGCGTTGCCGCCAGCTGAAGCCCCTGCCCCTGCTCTCCAAGTCGCTGACATTCAAGATCCGCCACTGCCACCGGTGATCGATCGCTCCCAGGCGTCGTCGGTGGTTGCTCCTCCGACGACCTCTCCTAGTGGCCAACCGACACATGCTGCGAGCCTTTCTGTTTGTCTCTTGGCGGTGGTGCTCAGTTGCCTGTGCGTAATGTATCAGTGATGTTGCAACATCTCCGTACAGTTTGTCTCATTTTATGAAATGAAATGGAAAAAAGTTGCCTATTAAATTTTACGGGTGTGTAAAATATATATATATACAAATGAGAGGGTTCAAATGAAAAAGTATTTCAAACATGAACAAAATGGAAAAAGTGTTTTTTTTTTTTATATTTTCTGTCAAGTCACTTTGCATTTCGTTTCTTTAGTATTCTTAAAAGCTTCTCTATATATAATTATTAAAAGCCAAGGATTAAAAACATGCTAACCCAATGGGCTTCGTCGGTGCTGCTCATTTGATTCCAATTAATGGGCCGACTTTGAAGCTGTTTTACTCGAATCCGGCGGCACAAGTAGTGTCGAGAGTCGTGACTTGCCTTTAGCTCCCACGAATCATGCTGCCACAAGTCGCGCATGCTTTTAGAGATCTGTTGTCCATTTCCGTCGTCGACGACTGCAGTCTGCAGTCTCCTCCTCTTCCTCGCAAGAACATTTCCTAGGGT
>JBAMIE010000063.1:3393601-3431093 GCA_037177295.1 Kaempferia parviflora
GATAAGAACCTTCTACTCAAGGACGCTATTATACTTAGTTATTTGGCACCAATACAAGTAAGTATAATAACCATAAACAAATACCTTTATTAATATATAGGAATATGATACAACGAGTTCATACAACAACCATCACATGATTGGCTCTAGGGCTCTCACTAACACTTTTTTCTTATTCTTTTCTCTTCCACCGTTGAACTGCCACCTCCTCCTCCTATCCTCGTGTTGAACTCCCCCCTCCCTCTCTATTTCTCCCCTACTCCTTTTTCTTCCAAGCAGCAACAGCACCTTCTCTGGATTTCCAGCAGCCATCTTCTCCCTCTTCTCCTCCTCCTTCCTCACTTCCAGCACAAGATCCTGAAGCAGCCCTAACTCTTTTTTTTAATCAAGTCACCAAGACTAGCAACCAGCCCTCTTTCCAGCTACACAGCAGCAGATTTCCTTTTCTCTTCTCCAACAACTTAATCACCAACAATTTCAGCACCAATTTCTACAGAGGCACTCTCTTTTTCCAGTTTCTTTAGCAAACAAGCAGCAGCTTTCTTTCCTCCTTTCTGGTTTTTCCAGCAACAGGGCATCTCCTTCACAAATGCTCATTTCTTTCCATAAACCCAAGAAGCTTCTTTTTCTTCTTCCGCCAACAGCAACTCTTTTCTTTCTTTTCCAGCAACAGCACCAGATTCCAGCAATTCTTCTCTTCACAGCAGCAACATCTTCAATATTTCCAGCCAACAGCAGCATGTGAGTAGCAAGTATTGTTTGCTGCTGTTTATCACAACAAGTGTTGCCATCCACTGTCAATCGATGCTAAAGGCAGGGCGAGAATTTTATAGCACATGAGGTCTATAAAACAGTTGATTTAATTCAATCCCCTCGAGGCGGTGCGATGGTTAAGGCATGGGAGCTTGCCACATGAAGTCTAGAAGTCGAATCTGGGCATGCCCGAGCATATACCTCCCCCATGTCTTGACCATTTGCACTTATGGCTAATAGCCACCCGTGATTTACCTCCTCCGTGTTGGCCCTGGGACGGGTTGGCGGGGGCGCTGGGTGAGTGAATTCGTCTTTTTGCCACTAGATAGGATTGGCTATATGATCTTTCAAATATACTAACCAACCTGACTTTCCTACTTGGCCAAGCCACCACCATAACTGAACAATCGAGTCAACCAATCTCACCAGTATGAACAACTCAGTTCAATCTAACTATAACTATTTTTCCATTGAGCTTCTTTAGTGCAGAGTGAAATTTTCACTGATGAGTATATTCAATTTGCATTTAGTATAAACAATTTACGTTGTTTATAAATTTCCTGAGAATGAAAAGTGATGCTATTGCCAGTCATCTTGAAACAAGAATTGCTGATCAGGCTTACCAGACTTCATCACATGCTATAACAATGAATTCATTGTCATCAGATGGCTCCACCTGCAAGCATATGTTAGATACAAACATATAGACTGGCCTTCTTAACAAACCGAGCTTTTGATCTAAATATTTCAAAATAGAACTTTGAAGTGCTCACACTATTGATTTCGGGATTGGAAGTCAGAATTTGCTTTTCTGCAGGTAAAAATTTATTTTGCTTAAATCCATGTCACCTGGTTCTCTCAAAAGTCACACTTCATTGAGCCATAAAAATTCAATTAACACTAAAAATACCAATTGATCTTGCGAGATTTAAGCTTCCATTTACTCGTCCAGTATGGATAAATCCTCCTGCTTTTAGGATTCTCTCTTTCTCATCTTCAAGACCTGGTTTGTGATAAGTAGATAAGCTGACAACCTATCAAAGAAGAAAAAGAGCAAACATACACATAACTATAATATCTTCCATTGATGTAGTAAAGCATATAATTGCACACATATAAAATAGGATTCTTTGGGGACAAACCTGACCCTTCCTTGACAACACAGCAAGAATCACCAGCATTTGCAACAAAAAGTTGATCGTTCCTAACAACAGCCATGCAAGCTGTGCAACCAGATGTTGGCCCAGAAAAATCAGAATGCGGTCCCTAAGAAAGAATTGCAAGGGTTTTTTAAGTTTTCCAATAGAATAGTAGTTACAAGAACATGTTTATTTCATGGGCATGGGCATGGGCATGGGCATGGGCATGGGCGAGGGCCATATAATCTCAAATAGGTGATCTTTTGGGGGGCAAAAAATGAATTTTACAAATAATATAGATATAGATTCTGTTTTTTTTTCTCCAATAAATGGAGTAACATGGTATATGCAAGTTTGGATGTCTAACTTGCCGCCTGCAACCCTAAAGTTGATAAGAGCATGGATAATGATGTTCAAACTACTTCAACTCGACTGCTAAGCATCAAGGAGAGTTGGGTAAAGAGAGAGAAAGAAGAATTAGCAGGATAAACTACTTCATAGTACTGAAAGACAACCCTATCACCATCAGGTGAAGAACCTTAGCTTAATCAAAGAAACCTTGCTTCATAATATGGACAATAATACCTGCATTTAGCTTTCCAATCTGGAAGCACAAATCAAATATCACAAAATTGATATTTAATATGAAATTGAAATGTGAACAAAGATGCACCAACTACCTGGTACTGGCAGAAAATAAATGTTTATTTAGTCACATAATTTCAGTTTCAATGAAACTAAAACTAGAATCACACACCTTGTATGTGTTAACTGTATCATAGTAAAAAAGTTTTCATGGGATATTGTGATCAACCAACATGTGTGTGATGATTTTCCAACAAATATCATTTTGTAATGCAGCATCTATTCTGAAGATGCGAATGCAAGGCATATCACAGATAATAGCTTAATTACTTTCTCATCTCTGAATTGATGTTGTGATATAAAAATAATTCAAAATAAAACTAATATTATCATGATTCATGAAAACTAAGCATCTTGGCCTTTAATGGTAAGAATATACTGTACATTGTAGATGAATATTCAACATTACCAATAAGTGTTGGAAACATTCTACTATTGATGGTTGTAAAATATTTAGAAGGAATTTAGATGATTAACTTTAGGCAATGCTCAGGCTGCCAACATAAGGACATCTATTTTTGTTGCAATGAGGCATATCAAGAAGGATTGAAACAGGAAGAAATATAAGTAACAGATTTGGTTTTCTTCTTATGCGTTGTCAAGAAATGTGGCTACTGACGTTGTGAACTGGAGTTCAGAAGTAGACTTGAAATCAATGTAAAGAAGCCTACTCTTAGCTATGTTGTTTATGTCAAAGGTGATATTTTTACTGAGCATGTTATAATTGAGCAGGAGGGTGAATTGATGGTGTACTTTCTTGGTGGTTGGAGTTAGCAGCATATGGATAAATTCCATTTCAGCTACAAATCTATGCTTCTTCTGAGTTGCTGGCTACTAAGGAATGTTATGGTTTTTTTTTCTGTTTAACAAACAAGTCAGCCTTCATGTATGATGAGATGGTGTTATGTCAGAAGGAGGTACAACAAAGAGGTTGATGTTGTAGCTAAGTATGTTTTGGGAAGTGAGTGACGGTGTGCTTGTGGAAGGTCTATCAAGCTGCTGTATTTCCTGGGTGATTGAATGAAGTATTTATTTTTCTTTAGAAAAGGAAAAATATGCAAAAGGTCCCTGTAAAATAATTCATTTCCTACTTAATTAAAAGGAATCAAAGAAATTGTCAACCATAACTTCATATTACAACAACAACAATAACCAAGTCTTATCCCACTAGGTGGAATCGGTTTTATGTATCTTTCCATGTCATTGGACTCTATTCCCTACTATATCATCATTTATATTTAAATAAATTTTATCTTATTTTATTGTGGCTAACCAAGTCTTTTTTGGTGTTCCACTTCCTCGTTTGATATGGACAATTGTCATAGTTTCACATCGCCTAACTAGAACATTTATTGATCGTCTAAATAATGTTTGTATCATCTTAAATGTATCTCCCAAAGTTTTTTCTCAATAGGTACAACCAAACTTTTTCTCTAATATTTTCATTTCTTATCTTGTCCATCGTTGTATGTCCATACATACACCTTAACATCCTCATCTCTGCAACTCTCATCTTCTGCGCATGTACTCATGTCATATACCAACATTCAACTCCGTATAATATAGCAGGTCCGTCGTTTTGTAAAACTTTCCTTTGAGTCTTGAGGTATTTTATGATCACAAAGAACACCTACGCTCTCATCCATTTCAACCATCCTGCTTGTATTCTAGGTAAGACATCTCTCTCAATCACTCCATCCTTTTGTAAAAATGATTCTAAATACTTAAAACTAACAGTTACATACAACTCGTCATCTTCTATCTAAACAATTATCTCATTACGTCTAATATTGTTAAATTTAAATTTCATATATTCTGTTTTTACTCTACTAAGCCTAAAATCTTTCACTTCTAGCATTTCCCGCCAAGATTCGAGTTTAACATTTACTTTTTAATGTGTCTCATCTACCAAAATAATATCAAATATCATATGCAAACAACATGCATTGCGATACGATTTGTCCAGTGAGTTCATCAATGATTAGTGTAAAAAGATAGAGACTTAGAGTTTATCCTTGCTGTAACTCTATCTTTACTGTCTTTACGAGAAATGTTTCGGTTAATCTGTTTAAAGTCTTTACTCTTGTCATTACACACTCGTACATATCCTTAATTAGTTCAATATGCTACCTCTCTTTTCTAGCATTCTCCATGTAATTTCCCTTGAGATTCTATCACAAGTTTTTTTTGGTTGAAGAATACTATGTGTAAGTCTTGCTTTTGTTCTTGATACTTTTAAATTAGTTGTGAGAAGATATATAACTTATATTGTACCTCCCAGACATAAATCCAAATTGATTTTCGGTTACCGTGGTTTCCTTAGTCTTTTTTCTATTACTCTTTCCCAAAGTTTCATACTCATTAGCTTAATACTCCTATAGTTTGTACAATTTTGTCTCCTTTATTCTTTTATAAGGGAATTAGAGTAATTACCCTATGTTGATTAGAATTTTTTTTAGTTTTCAATATCAGGTTGAATAACTTTGTGAGTTATTCAATACCTTGTTTCTCAAGGCACTTCAATGTCGCTATTGGAATATCATCTAGTCCAGCTATTTTTTCATTTTGCATCTCATTTAAAACTTGTTCTACTTTTGAAATTTAAATTATACAATAAAATTTTAAATTTCTATACTCATTTGACCTACTTAAATTACCTAAATTAAGTTGATTATCTAAACCTTCATTAAAAAGTTGATGAAAATATCAATTCTATCGCTCTTTTATTTCCTCGTCATTTACTAATATCCTATTGCATTCATCTTTAATGCATCTTATTTGAATAAGATTTCTTATCTTTTTGCTTTAGCTATTTGTCTCTTTCCCCTTCTTTTGTATCCAATTTTTGATATAACTATTCAAAAGTTTCATTCTTAGCGTCATTCACTCCTCTCTTGGCTACTATATATTTTTTAAAAGTTTTCATCATTCTCAAAAGTGTATAATTCTTTCTAAGTTATTTATTATGTTGGGTAGTTAAATTTTTTTTGGGAATGACCATGCAATCTTTACAAATCTTTCTATCATTTTCCTATATGATTTATTATTCCCACTTTTGAATGTGACCAAGTATTCTTCTCTTTTTTTTACGTATTAGCTAGTATAAAGTCATATGCTATCGCAAAATCCAATATAGTTTCCCCCTTCATTTCTTGTTCATAACCCATGTACCCTATCATATTCTTCATTTTTCACTTCTACATGTTTATTTAGATCTTCTACTATTAAAATCATTTGCGGAATATTTTGTAATGTCTCATCTAGATCATCCTAAAATCTAGATTTTGTGTGTTCATCTAATCTTATTATATGCTAATTACTCTAATTGTTTCTTTCACCGCTACCTACTATTTTGTCCTTTAGTGAACTATAATAACTACTTCATTTGTGACTAACTAAAGGACAAAGTATGATATGCTAATTACTCTTTGTCCTTTAGCGAATCTTGCTAATTGTAAAAGTATGATTCGCTATTGTACAATTACGAATCTTAACCTATTGTTTACAATTCGCTAAAGGATTCGCTAATTCTTACAAAGGTTTTTAACCTATTGTAAGGGTCTACAATTATTGTCTTTTACAATAGGTTGAAAAAGTATGATTCGCTTAGTCAATCAGTTGCTAATTGTAAAAGTATGATTCGCTATTAGTGAAGTAGTTTGTCCTTTAGCAAGATTGCAAAAGTATGATTGCAAGTTTTTAACCTATTGTAAGGCCAAGATGCTAATTACTACTTTGTCCTTTAGCGAATCATTTGTGACTAACTATTAGTGAAGTAATAGTTGTTTTTAACCTAATCTTATTATATGCTAATTACTCTCATACTTTGTCCTTTAGTGAACTATAATACCTACTACTTTCACCGCTACCTATTTGTTTGATTCGCTAATCCATTCGTTTTGCTCATTTCAAGCAACAGTTACAGATTACAAATCTTGTCTTTTACCATTATATTTTTAACCGATTGTAAGTTTTCATGCATTGGCGAGTTTGACCTATTTGACTAGTTCGCTCAATCCACCCAGTTTGGTTATTCCAAACAACTTGTGGTGCTTCTAAGCCAGGTTAGTCTGTTTGGTGAAATTGATCTAGCTAACCCTTTTCATTAACTTGATTCAGTTGGCATGCTCGATCAGCCTAATCTATAAATCCATTTTGTTCGTCCAATCTAACCAACCTGATATTTAGTTAAGGTGGTAGCCTGAGTCTTAAATTATGGGAAATTTCTTTTTTATAAAACAATAATAGCATAAATACAATATCTTATTCCCTAATTTTGACAAACCCGCTACTCACCAACCTGATTTTACTGCTTGACCAACTCACCTCCATAACTGAACAATCGAGTCAACCAATCTGACTAGTGCAAACAACTCAGTTAGTTCAATCCAACTATAATTATTTTTCCATTAAGCTTCTTTAGTGCAGAGTGAACAATGATGAGTATATTCAACACAAATAATATTCCCTTTACTTCCTAGCTCCAACATTATTTACAACAACTCAAGGTCTTCTACGTTCTAACATTTCTACACACTCAATTCATTTTGCTTTCCTCATTCAGCTGTTGCAGTGGATTTGTAACTATCTCTTAACAGTAGGGGAAGCACATCTTTTGGATAGTCTCATACGTTATCAAAAAAATCAATCACTAGTTGTTTTGACAAACTTCATAAGTGAAGTGCAAGATGCACTAAAATTGATATCTAAAGAGTTATCAAGAATTCATCATACTTAATGTACCCAAATTCCATACTGAGTATGATACAGTTTGTTGTTAGTTGACATCAAATTTTATATCCAGAACAAGAAATTTTAGATACATAATGCAATTCATATAAATAAACTCTAACCTGTAACATCATGGATTAGGAAGCTGGATAAGCGTTCCTGAATTAGGACTGCACCCTCCAATTAGCATATTCTTATACATAGAATACGCATGGTCAGTATTACCTGATACACTGTAACCTCGAATAAGTGCATTATATGTGAAGACGTTAGGTCGGAAACCTTTCAATTGGAGTTCTTCGTACATCTTTGCAGCTTCAGTAACCATCCCAGCTTTCCCAAAGGTCAGTATTAAAGAATTATAAGTATACAAGTCAGGAAATATTCCTCTATCTTGCATTTCGTTAAAGAGAGTCATAGCTTCTTGTACTCTCTGACATTTTCCAAGACCATTAATCATCAAATTGTAGATGATCAAATCGAGTTCCAGACCAGTTAACCTTACTTCCTTAAAGTAGCACCAAGCATCTTCCGCTCTACCAGCCATGCAAAGTGTGTCTATAAGAATTGTGTAAGACTTCACATCTGGCTTGATACCTTCTCTAATCATCTTTTCAAATGTCTGAAGAGCCTTTTCGGCATCGCCAGATTTTCCATATCCATGTATGAGAATATTATATATGGCAGAGTTCGGTTTACATCCATACTCAAGCATCTCTCTGAACAGATGTTCTGCCTCAGGGACTCTCCCTGATTTCAAGAGTCCATCAAGAAGAGGACCATATGTGCATGGTGTAGGATAAAAGTCCTCGGACATAAGATCATAATACAAGTCCATCGCCTGATCCAGCAAGTTGGACTTGACAAGGCCTGATATGATTGTATTGTAAGTTATGTTGTTTGGTTGGCAGCCTCTAGAACGCATCTCTTCTTTCATGGTTAACAAATCTGCTATTCTTGATGAGTTACCATAAGCAACAAGGAAAGCATTGTAGGTGAAAACATCTGGAGAGCATCCAGCTGTTTTCATCTCTGCAAAGATCCTTTCAGCTACTTCAACTAAATTGACTTCAAGGAGCCCAATAATAAGAGGGTTATATGTTTCAATGGTTAGTGAAATATGGTAGCCTTTGAACTTCTCAAAAACAGTACATGCATCCCATGCTCTTCTACACCCACAAAGAGACTTAATAAGAGGGCACAATAATGTGTCATTTTGGAACATACCATTTCTAGTGACCTTTTCAGCAAACTTAATTGACTGATCAATTCCAGTTTCATTTATTATGCAATCTGTAAGAGATGCCCATGAAGACCTATCTGTTATAGCATCAGGCTGGAGACCATAAGCCTCGATAACATAGATTGCATCTTCCAGAAACCCATTTCTGAGAAGCATAGGCAAGATGCTGCATAGAGTTACAAAATCAGGAAAAAGAACTTTTCTCATTTGATGAAAGAGCCATATTGCTTCATTAACTCTATCTTCCTTACCTAAACCATGAATTACAGTATTATAAGATAGACAATCAGGTAGACATTCCTCTTCTGTCATCCTGTACAACTTTTCCACTGCACGGTCTACCTCACCATTTCTACAGAGACAGTCTAACAAAGTATTGTATGTTATTGTATCTGGAGGAGAAACATGATTTCTCATATGCCGAAACAATTCCAGGGCTTTCTCAACTTTTCCCTCTTTTCCTAATCCTGACAGCAACGTGTTGTATGTTACTACAGTGGGCTCAAGATTCATTGCCTTCATACCAAAATAGACTGTCCAAGCTTCATATCCTCTACCAGCCTTGTAAAGGGCATCAATCAATGAATTGACAGTAATCTCATCCGGGTTGCACCCACTTTGTCTCATTTCATTGAACAACCTCAGAGCTTCATCAACTTTTCCAACCCTGTTGCAGCATTTAATCATTATGCTATATGTAATAGTATCAGGAGAAATACCAACATCCTTCAATTCCTGGAAAACTTCAATAGCCTGTCCAAGTCTCCCAGACTCTGCAAGACCATACAAGCATGCATTGCAAGCAACAATATCTGGAACAATTCCCTTTCTCTTCATAACCTCATATGTCTGAAATGATTTCTCAAAATCTCCAGATTTTGCATAGTGGTCAATGAAAAGGATATAGGTATAAGCTGTTGGCTTTGGACCATGAATATTCAAATGGTTAAAGAGCTCTTGAGCATCATCCAGCCTGTTCACTCTAAGAAGGCCACCGATTAACGTATTATAAGTGTGCAAGTTTGGCAAAATCCCTTTCTCTTCCATGATTTCCAATGTTTTAGTGGCTTCTTCAGTCTTACCTTGTTTGTGCAAAGCATTTATCAGAATAGTATAAGCAACCACATCAGCATGATAACCATCTTTTTCCATTTCTTCCCAAAATCGTTGCACAGAATTAAAATCCCCGCCATCACCAAATTTGTCCAACAATGTGATATAAGTCACCTTATCTGGCTTCTGCTCACTAGCCTTCATCTTCCAGAATATTTTCTCTGCTTCAGCGAGCCTCCCTGCTCTGCAAAGCACCTCTATTAGTACAGTGTAAGTTACTACGTCAGGTTGACACCCTTGTTCCTCCATTCTCCTAAGGAGACCATAAGCTTCATTGATTCTTCCTGCTTGGCCAAGAACCCGAATGCATATGGTGAAGGTATATACATTTGGACTCAAACCTTGCACTTCCATCTCAGCCAAAAGCTCCATCACAGCCACTGTCTCCCTCCTCCTGCCCAAATCTACCATGAGAGCAGAATAAGTTCTAATACTTGGCATTTTTCCTTCTGATATCATCTGCTTGTAAACCTCCAGTGCGGCTTTGCTGAATTTAGCACGAAGAAGGAAATGTATCAATCCATTGTAAGAGAAAGAATTCATCACGAATCCAGCCTCCTGCATCCTTGAAAGTGCGAGCGGGGCATTCTGCAACCCCCCACGGACGCCAAGGGCCTTGAAAATGATCAAAAAAGTGTTGGGGCTCCGCTTCACAATCTGCCTCTGCATTAAATCAAACACAAGGCGCATGTCGTCCACTCTGACACGAACCCTCAAGAAGTCAAGCATGTAGTCAAAGGATTCAGTCGTGTGGACGGCCACCGGCCGCTGGGCGACCTCCGTGAAGAATGAAAGGGCCTGAACCGGGTCGGAGATCGACTTGAGGGCATCAAGCACAGCACCAGAACCGACGCTAACATCCAATTCAGTGCGTCCCGTCTCCCCGAAACTCTGAGGACTGCCCAAACGGACATAAACCCGCTTCGAGAGTGGTTTGGGATTTCCAAATTTCCGCCTTTGGGGAGGGCAAGCTCTAGAGAAGGCGAGCGGTTTGGCGGTGCAAAAACTTGGGAATTCGACGACGACTGAAGCCACTGAGATATCCATGGCGAATCAAGGCCAGACAATCTGGGAGAATAACCGCGAACTTAATCCGATTCGACTTTCGGAATCGTGCGACAATATGGAGATCGAAGAGGTGTAAAGGATGGAGAAAACAGGGAGCTGGTAGTTGATTTCGGTACCTTCGTTCCGGATGCCGAGAGAAGAAAAGGGAGAGCTTGCGCGAGCCAGGCCGAAGGGATACTGATCATGAATGCGATACGATGCGATGGTCCTCCACTGGACAACCCGGGTTAATCCATGACCATGCCTAGTCTAGCTCAATCTAGTTTTCATATTATCTAAATCATATACCTAATTTTCATAAAACTTAATCATACTCCGAAATATTTCTCGTTCCCTTCATCTTTAATCTGAACTAATTTTCGTAAGTCATGTACCGTATTCCTGAAAATCCCTCTATCATCCGAAGCGGGCAAATGGACCTAAAAAACTTTAAAATATGAATCACTTCAAACTAAAATTAATATAATCTTTAAAATCTTCTTAATATATCTATGTACTTATACGAGAATAGTAATTTTTTAAATTTGCAAAGATCTAATAAAATTTATCACAGACTTATTATAAGATATAGGACTATGATACTCACGAACTAACACGATCAATGAATTTTAAAACTCCTTTCATTCAAAAAATTATCAAATTTTTAAATAGTATAAATTCATTAATCAATTTTATCCAAAACTAATTAATGGATTTAAAAAAATTTGAATCACTGCAAACTAAAATCAATGCACGAAAACCCTCCTTAATACATCACTAAAATCAATGTATTGCTTAAAACCTCCTTAATATATCTGCTTGCATATTTGAATTCAATAATGTAACTGAAAAGAAATGAATTTTTGATATAAAATTTTGAATTGATAGAGTGAAAATTTTGAGATGTGCTCATTCACTATTCCTACTCTACGCTATCAAATTTTCTTGAGCATATATTTTAGTTTGAGCATATATTTTCTTGAGCATATAATTTTGAGATGTGCTCATTCACTATTTTGGAAATATCATTCATGATTTGAATAATAAATTTCATTTATATTTATTTAATAATAAAAATTATAAAAAATGAATAAATTTAAATAACATTGAGCAAGCTCATTATTAGACATGTTGATCTATCCCTATCCCTATGATTTATTTTTCTTCACATAAGAATGGATTGAGAAAGACCACGTGAGGTGAATATAATCACCTTTTTACTACAACATTAACAATTTTTGGATGCAGTGCGTCTCACACATTTATTGATATTCCCTAAACAATTAGGAAATTGGGGGAAAATACAAAGAGACTACAATCTTGAAGAGGTCATTCATCCTATAATTCATTTACAATGCACTTCCAATCTACAGAAGGATACAACAAGAGACGCTAGTGCCGGAACAGAATCGGTCATCAAGCAAGAAAAGCATTCGGCTCAATGGGCTTCTTCAACTGCACCAGTATCATGGTCATGTTATCGCATCCCTCGCCAGTGAGGGTGCTCGGAGCCAAGCACTTGTCCAGTACTCGCTCACATACTGCAGACAGGCAGCTTTCCTGCAGTCAATACATATACATTTGCGCCTTTAGCGACTTAAAACACACATGCTACAAGTTCCTGAAAATTTATCAGAGAAAAAAAAAAATGGAGAATGACACTCACAGTTTCAAGATGCTCATGGATAAAATCGACTAGCTGCTGATTCGACATGCAATCCCTGGTATGCGACAGAAGAAAAGAACATCAAACAAGTAATTTGGAAGCATGAGAGTGAGGGTTAAATTCAATTTCATATTTTAGGTAGATGGTTGTCTTATTGTCTACTAAACATCACAGAGAAGACTGATTAACAATAAGTTTCCATCGAGATGTTTCTAGGGTTAAATACCATCCGAGCACTTATGGCAAGTCGATGTCTATAAAATCTCATTTCGAGCGGCAAGGAAATTTGCATTTAGTATATACAATTCACGTTGTTTATAAATTTCCGGAGAACGAAAAGTGATGCTATTACCAGTCATCATGAAACTAGAATCGCTGATAAGGCTTACCAGATTCCATCACATGCAATAACAATGAATTCGTCATCATCAGATAGCTCCACCTACAAGCATATGTTCGATATAAATATATAGACTGGTCTTCTTAAGAAACCAAGCTTTTGATCTAAATATTTCAAAATAGAACTGTGAAGTACTCACAATATTGATGTCAGGATTGCATGTCAGAATTTGCTTTTCCGCAGGTAAAAATTTATTTTGCTTAAATTCCATGTCACCTGGCACAAAGGGTTCTTCTCAAAAGTGCCACACTTCCTTGGGCCATAAAAATTCAATTAACAACACTGGAAGTACCAATTGCTCTTGCAAGGTTTAAGCTTCCGTTTACTCGTCCAGCATGGATAAATCCTCCTGCTTTTAGGATTCTCTCTTTCTCATCCTCAAGCCCTGGTTTGTGATCAGTCGACAAGCTGACTGCCTATCAATGAAGAAAAAGAGCAAACATACCCATAACTAGAATATCTTCAATTGATGTAATAAAGTATATGATTGCACACATATAAAATAGGATTCCTTGGAGACAAACCTGACCCTTCCTTGACAACACACAGCGAGAATCACCAGCATTTGCAACAAAAAGTTGATTGTTCCTAATAACAGCCACACAAGCAGTGCATCCAGATGTTGGCCCAGAAAAATCAGAATGCGGTCCCTAAGAAAATTGCAAGAGCATGAATAATGATGTTCAAACTACTTCAACTCAACTGCTAAGCATCAAGGAGTTGGGAAAAGACGGAAGAATTAGCTGGATAAACTACTTCATAGTACTGAAAGACAACCCTGTAACCATCAGGTGAAGAACCTTAGCTTAATCAAAGAAACCTTGCTCCATGATATAAACAATACTACCTGTATTTATCTTTCTAATCTGGAAGTATCCCAGAATTGATAAATAATACGAAATGTGAACCAAGATGTACCAACTACCTGGTACTGGTAGAAAATAAATAATTATTTAGTCGCACAATTTCAGTTTCAATGAAACTAAAACTAGAATCACACACCTTTATGTGTTAACTGTATCACAATAAAATAGTTTTCATGGGATTGGGATATTGTGATCAACCAACATGTCTGCGATGATTTCCCAACAAATGTCATCTTGTAATGCATTGAAGATGCAAATGCATGGCATATCTAGGAAAATAGCTTAATTACTTTCTCATCTCTTTGTCTGTATTACTCCAATCCTTCTTTTCTAACACTAGGCTCTTCCTTTGCTTTCACATTTTTTTTTTTTTGTATTTCTGTCAATATTTCCACAGTGAGCCATTTTTCACTTCAGATGCATGAGCGTTAGAGCATCCTAATAGAACTGTAATTCTCCTGCAGATTTAATTGCTGAGGTGGCCGAGAGAAAACAAAAGTAGCAATGGATTTTGATTTCCCCGAGAAACTCTTATCATCAAAAGGAGTAGGAACAAAGACGATAACACAGAAACAAACTACCTTCGTTCATATGATGACAAATATCATAGCTGTGACTGATTGAATGCCTCATTTATCTACCAAATTCATAGTACAAATGAAATACAGATTCACACTCAAAAAATCATCCATTCTTACAAAAAACAATAAATTAAAAATCAATTAAAATAGTGCATTTTAACATATCAATGAAACTAAATGGATAGGATACCTCCTCAAAGGCCCATTCATCTGCGTGTTCATCCAAATTACCTCCCCTTGGGGACCATATCAAGCCCTCGATGTAGCCAGTGAATCTGTCCATCTTGTCTCCCAGAACAGCTAACTCTCGCCACCCTCTCTGGCCTCGCATCATCTCGTCCATTCTGCATTAAATTATTTATCATATATATTGATGTACCAGTTCTCATTTATGGCACTACCCAATATAATAAATATGAATTTCTAAGCTCAAGATAGTTCAGGAAATAGTGAAGATAAACATAGAATGATACCTAAAATATGCTCTTCTAAGTGCAGCAGTTAAATCTCCAAGAAGATGATCAAACTTGAGAACTTGTGTATGTAGATATTTTGCACAGAATTTGGCAACCACTTTTCCTGAAAAGATATAACCTTGCTACTGGTTAAAATATGCGATATAAATATATCTGACAGATATACTAAGATAATAAGTGTTTTAGAAGACAGGTATACTATATCAAAGAAAAACATTTTTGCAACTGTAGCACACAAAAGTCCCTAAATTGAAACAAGTAGGAAAAAAAGTACACAGAACTTAAGAACAGGGTACTGGAGGCGTTCTCCATAGAGAAACAAGTTCGTTTAACTCCTGCATAGAAGATTTCATGAATTGACCAAAATTTATTGCAATTTAAAGAATGAAATATTGCAAAATTTCATGCAGATTCCATACTTGGTTAGCAAAGATTTAGAAATCTGAGAATTGTAAGGATATAGTTATTGAAGATAAAGAGACTGGGGACGAAAACTACTATGATAAAATTGATAACTAGAAAGATGAAAGAAAAATAGAAGAGACTAGGGTAAATGATCTATGTAAATATGAACAAAGAACTTACACTTGCAAGAGATTTAAATAGACCCGTAGGTAGAGCATTCACAAAATTTAAGTTGAATATGGATAATGATGGACATAGAAAAAAAGAGGATAGTATTATTATGGATTTCACTACATCTTATAATATGGCAGAATAAGAATTGAATTATTTTAACAGTGATAATAGTCGTATCAGACATTTTTTACAAGAAAGATAGTCAACAATAGTCAATCCTGACTAATGTAATGGGATGTAATGAACAGGAAATAAATCATTCCCTCCATGATCTGCTCCAATGTTTGGAGGACAATTTGAAATGAAATAATTGATTCCAAGGAAAAACTCATTTCATTCCGTAGTTGAAGAGGTCATCCACCTCTATTAACTATAATAATATTTACTTGAAATCTGAACAAAGATAAATAAAATGAGTGGATCAAATGGATCAAACATGTTGGATCAATCAAGCAAATCAGATGGGTCAAACGGGTTGAAGTGACCAAACAAGTTGGCCAATTGAATGGTTGTGTGGCATGGGTGGGTCAAGTGGGCAAACAACCAATGAAGCAAATGCAATTGAATGAGCCTAACAAAGCACACAGACTAATTGAAACTAGTAGGCGTAACAAGGAGGGCACACCGAGTGAACTGATGTATGGAACAAATAGGTCAGATGATAAGGATGGAAGGAATGGTCAAGCAGAATAGGCAAGTTAGATGGATTGGGTGGATAGTACATATTGGACAAATCGGGCAATTCAGATTGATAGCAACTTAGATGGTAAGCAAGCTAGTCGTGGATGGACCAAATATAACAACCTAGTTAGATTAACTAGATTAGACTAAATGACACAAAAATAAAATGAACTATTCCGTTTGTCATATTGTTCTATTAATGCAACCAAATAAAGAAATAGAATGGATTCCACTTATCATTCCATTTCCTTCTACCAAACCTAGCCTAAATGGTGAAATTTTAGAGACAATAACATTGACAATTTCATAGATAGAAAGGAGTTTGGAAAAAAATAATAATTCGTTAAATCATGTGGACTTTGATGGCAAAAAGATGAGAAATGTGACAAGGTTAATTCTCGTAGAATCCAAAAGGTAGAATAACATATAATGAGAACTCAAAAAAAGTTGTAAGCATACAAAGTTTGAAGTATAAGATCAGTTCTATGATACCTTACTGACTAGGAGGGAAGAAAATATTTAACAGATGGCTAAACTAGGACAAAACATACAGAATTAAGTAATATTCAATACATAAATGACAAAAACTACAACATGAATACTAAAGGGTAGCAACTTATTATAACATTAATAAATTGTATGAAAGCCGGGTATCTGCCACAAAGAGAAACTAGAAGTAGAGATTTGAGTATGAAAGCTACTTGGTTGGTATATCCTGGTCCTCACATTATTCATCTAATTTTTTAAAAGCTAATGAATTACTTATCATAAAACATATGGAAAAGCCTAATCATTAAAAGTCCAGAAGTTATATGGCCTATTAATAATAAAAAAAAGGCTTTGCATAAGATAATTAATTTCTAGCCTTAGGAAGCACATTAAATTGAAAGAATACCTCCATGACCGTCATAAACACCAAAGAATGATGTGCAATCATCAAGATCTGGCACAGCAGCATGCTGGGAATTGCAATGTAAGATAAAAATTGGTACATATGGATCCTTAATTAATTAAACCAACTAGTGTGAATACACTAGAAAATAATTATACAAGCCAATAATAAATGGAAGGTAATCATAAATAGTATAAGAAAAAGCCAAATACAATTGATACGATAAGTCATTCCATTTTCTTTATTAAAAGAACAAGATTCATTATATTGTAAATAAACCACAAACCTGATTTCGCACTGGACAGATTTCTTAAATTTGTTAACATACCTGCTTTTCACTAACTTAATACAATGGCAAGCATATGTTTCAACTAGGGAATTACTAAAGAGTTCATCGTATAAAACATGCATGAGTATTGCCAGAAGCAACAACTAAACTACTGTTAATGACCTCAATTGGCAAGTGTGAAGGTGGATTGCCGCAACAAGAAAAAAAGGAAACTGCACTGAGTAAGATTCCTTCACATTAAAATACATGTAAAAAGAAACAAAACTCTATAGGAACATAATACAAGATCACCTCTAGGATAAGCAGATGATGATGATGCAATCAATCTTATCTGATTTTTTTTTTTTCAATTAAGATTAGACAGTTTTAGCATTTACCGCATCTTCCATATTTGCACGCCAACCTTGCATAGATGACAAACCAAACCTAACTTTAGCATTCCCACCATCTTCAGAAAATTTCTCAGTTTTTGGAGTGCTTAAGTATATTCCCATACTGAGCAACAGGTATGACCATTAAAAGTTTGTCAAGATGTACAAGCATAAAGAACAATAAAAATATTCAAGACATATATGTATACCTGTTACTGCACTGCCAATTTCCCGTAATACAACTTGCTGCAAGAGGAAAAAAAAAGAAATCAGCAAACAAATAAATACAGTTAGCTCGAACAACAACTAATCAAAGAAAAAACCCCAAATCCCACATGTAACGTGTGGTACACCTATCGGAGTGATGGATTATGAAAAAGCAAGTCCTTAGCCATATTGTTTGTAGGAAACAAAATGAAATTTTAAATAATTCTTCAACTATTTCTTCTGATGCAACATCAATAACCACCAAGTCTGCATCTTCATGAATCCAAGGAAATGGTAAGTGTCATCCCAGTAAGCGCTTGTTCTGTAGGAAGTTTTTATCATTACAGTGTCAACCTTTTCAGTATTCACTTAAGTTATAAATTAGTGTGCTTAGATGGTTGTATAGGAAAGATTAACTAGGACAGAAGGCTTCGAAGTGCGGTCAATCACAGAATACATGTATCACATGTTATTCAAACATATTGTTCAATACAAAATATAGATATAAAAGGATAATTAACAGTTCCACATTGAATTGTATCATTACCTCACAGATAACAAACTAAAAACTACCAGAAATCTCCTTTTTCAATTTGATGGATCATGCATTGACAGCATACTACAGGACAGTGCAATGAACATGAGAAGTCATGATGCTGTCGAGTCCTGGCTTTCAGTTCACTCACATACTTGTTTAAATCAGCAAGATATGTTATAAACTTAAGAGCTTTATATCATTCCCTTAAATAATTATAAAATACAATTCCTGCCACGGAATTGAATGCTTTCTTGTACAGTAACCACGGAATTGATGATGGTCATTTGTGAGTTTGACTTTATTATGGGTGGATAATGAGGTCCTTCCTTAATTGTGATAATACAACAAAAGAGCACTAAATGTACATTCAGTATATCATCAACCATAACTTTCCTAAAAAAACATAATACAAGATGCCTGACCGGAATGCACTGACCCAACTAGGTTAATTAAAAGATAGTCACACAAGAGCGATTAGGTAATCATCACTTCTACAGCTCTATTTCACATACTATCTTTGCTTCCATTCAAGAAATACATGTACAAAGCCAAATAATAATAATAATAACTTCGGCATAAATTCTTGAGCAGTAAATACACCACTATGATCGTCAGCATCCGGCGGCGCTGGGTCCAAAATAAAAAGGTCTTGTTCGTATGGCCTAAGTACACTAACTACGAAGTAAATACAAATTCGATCTTAAAGAAATAAACGAAAGAGATACATAAGGAACTTATAAACAAGAAAAATTCGCAATAGGTCACCAGTACACAGAGATCAAACGAGGAGGGGAAACGGAAACCAAAGCGACGAAGCAAAGGATCGATTCCGTGAGGAGGCGATCCAAGTAAAAGAAGGATGCAATGGGGACTTACTCACGAAGGCACCTCGGATCTACGCCGGCGGCGGTGGATTGGAGCCGTTGGTGAGGGAAAATGGAAAAAAGAAAGGGATGGCACTAAGGCAGGAACGGACGAATTTATTGGCGACGAAGGGCGATAATCTTTATGGATTTCTTTTATATATTATTTTTCTATTTTTGGGGCCAATTTTATTGACTTTTCGAAGACTGCGTGGCGATCTTGTAGATGCCACGTGACAAGCATTTAATGGTCAAACCCAGTAGATGAAGGAATGGAACCGGCGGCGAGGAGATATTAAAAGAAAATTTCAATTAAATGCTAATAAATGAGAGAAATCATATTTATGCACAAAGCTTGCAAGAAATTCAAAAAAGAGTAAAAACTCGCCGTTGCCGGGGATCGAACCCGGGTCACCCGCGTGACAGGCGGGTATACTCACCACTATACTACAACGACATGGTTGTGATTTTTCTGACCTAATTTCATATAAAATTTAATTTAATCTTTTTTGGTTAATAGTTGTTTGTTACAAAACTATGTTTTTTTTTAATATAGATCTCCCAATTAATCCCAGAGGTGCCAATCCAGCTACACAGAAGTTTTCAATCAGCCATCGGGATAAATCAGAAAACACTTGCAAAGTTCAATCCAAGTGGTCAATATTCTTAGAGTTGTCATCACACTATAAGAAAATCCCTACAGTATGCCACAAGTAGATTTCGACCCTTACATACTTAATTAACCATTTCAAGGGTCTAATAACCACTCTATCATACCCCGGGCAAGATATCTAATGCTTTTGAAGCCATACAAGATCGATCATACATCTTGGCTATTTCAAGAGAAATCAGATAAAATTCTTGTTTGACCATAATACTCACATTGCGTCGATCTAAACCAGATTCGACCACATTGAACCAGCCGTGTTGAAAGAAAAATATACTACATTGCAAGTTAATGGAACTAAGTGCTATGGAATACCACTGTGATCTACATCAAATAAGTACACCAATTAGCAATCAAAAACTTTTAAAGATCAGATCATATTAGTCTGGGTGATATATCATTGATGTGTATGTGGTTAGTAAATTCGAGGACCGTCTCTTTTTCGCAAGTAGCAGTCCTGCATTCTTACTGCCACTATAAGATCTAAGGTTGCACGTCTTCACTATTTCTTTGCTTTCTATCCTTCAATGCTTTCTGTTTCGGTGAGCTATTTGCAGTATTGCACTAGGAAATACATGTAGCTTGGCCCTCTGGAGAGGCAAAAAGTGAGTAGAAGAGGCAAAAAGTCTCTTCTAATCAATGACTGCCGCACACGATAAGCATCGATCACATCATCTGGTAACTCGTTTTGCTAATTTAGCTTGCGAGCATCTTCGCTGAGCTGCATCAAATGTGCCCTGAGACTGGACTCCTGCACCTGTTTGATAAAGCAGTGGAAAACCATAATAATGTAAATTTCTGGAGTCCCAATTGCATGGAATAACTTTGTTACAGTATGGTTCACTGTTGCTGTATGAATCCTACATAATTTCAAACTGTTCCATCTCAAGATGGACATAGATTAAGGCTTGAAAATCCTAAGTCTAAGATTATTAGTTCAAGAATTTCTTGCTTGTCCTAATTCTAAGGGAAGTCTCACAAACTTTTTGTTATATAATGCAATACGATAATTATTAGTTCACGGGTTGTTTGCTGGTCCTAATTTTAAGGAAAATCTCAGAAACTAAGGGTTGTTTGCTGGTCCTAATTTTAAGGAAAATCTCAGAAACTTTTAGTTATACGATACAGTAAAAAACTTTTTTATATAGCTTTGCATATATATTAATGGAAGGTTAAGATTCATATAACCAACCTCACATAGTTGAGAAAAATTCAACTTGATGAAGATAAAGATGACAGTATATAATAAACTAAAAATGAGGATTATCATACTCTTTCAACTCTTTGATATTTAAAGGACTGGCCGTCATTATAGGCTAAACATAGACTTTTCTCAGCCTTGTCCCAACCAGATGCTTGGCAAACAGCCGTAGCAAATCCATAATTTCAACTCTTGTTTCTTTTTGTTTGACATCAATCAACATGGCAAATTCTTCTAGGTTTAGATGCAAGTCAATACTGAACTAAGCAGGAGATATGTTTTCCTTGCGATTTAATGTTTATGTTTGTGTTAAAAAGTTGATTCCAGGCACCTTATTAAAATGATTGAAAAGGCGGGTATAAATCAGCAGCAAATGCACACCAAATCAAGTAAGAATCTCAGTAGGAATGTATAATTTGATTTTGTAAAGCCACATTTTATCATCACAAACCTGCTCAGCTGCAGCAAAAGCTAGTAACTTCAGGCATTCAACAAGCATGGATTTTTCGTTTTCTGCAGTAGCTTTAATCTCGGAAATGAGAGACATTGTAACTTCAACCTTTTAAACATAAAACCCAAATAAAGAAGTCATTATCAAACTCAAAAGCACTAAAACGATCAACCTAAAATGAACGAAATTAATTCTATCAAAATTGAAAGAAAAAAAAAAGATTCGTGTATTTGAAGTGCAAATATACAACTAAGCTCTTTGAAACAATTACTACTATGCATCAATATTCAGATTCTTCTGCTGTGTCATATCAAACTCAGACATAAAAAACTTCCTCTATAAAATTTAACCTTGTTATCCATTTTATCTTCTGAAGATTCTAAAACACATTTTACATTCTCAATGTGTTTAAAACTTTGGGCAAACCGTTATGTTTATGATGTTTACATTCTTAATTTACATTCTCTATATTAAGTTTATTCTCTTACTCTAAATTTGATTGTTTCCTACAGAAGCCAATGGGTCATGAATACAACCAATTTCATCGCTAAAAGGTGTCTCACACAAACAACTGCAACACAATAGAGAAGCATATTGAGTTCCAGGAGGAAAAATGTGGATATGCCCAAAAAATTGTGCGAGAAAGAAAGTTATTAGATAGCTCAAAGTGAATGCATGCCCATCAATCCTAAGTTCCTCAGCCGCAAACATATGAGTTAAATAAAATACTTAGTGGTAAATAGTGATAAAATTTACCCTAGACAATAAACGACAGATACAGGAGCCCATGGCTTGCAATATATCAACTGCTGAACTAACTGCATTCTTCATATCAGTAATATCTGCCTGTAAAATAGAGACAAGGAATATTTGATTGATTACATAAGACATGAAAATTAATTGTAGCATATAACACCTTTGCTCCTCCTGTAATAGGGAGCCGTAGAGTGCTTGAATTTAAAGCTTTGATTGCCCCAGACAAAGAGCTAAAGTGATCCTTTTCTAGTGCCGCCCATTGTTCAAGATATGTCATCTAGAAGATTTTCCAAACAAGATCTCTTTAGAAATTAATCAGAGTAACAATAAATGACTATAACACAGAAAAATATTGGTCGAATATCTCCAAGCTTACATTAGAAGTAAAACAATCTTTGGAAATATTGTGATCGGTACAGAAAGTCAAATAGATAATTATGATGTCGTGTGAATTTAGACGTTAAAAAAAAAGTAGGTATGTGCCAATGTTTTATAGATTGGAAGAATTGTAGAAATGAGTATTTGAATTCCAAAACGATATAACAGTGTGTTTGAAGCATAAGATAATTTCTCCAGAAACATGAGCTGAATATAGAGAGAAAATCACTTACTGGATTTTTAAATCTAGAAAAAGAAAAATATAAAATTAGATTATATTCTTTAATCGCATTGGCTCAAAAAAGCTTATGATCTCGGGTCTAGTTGGTATTCCATAGATTCGTGGCACGATTAGCTCTTATAAGAATGCTTAGCCATAAAATTTCTTAAAGCTATAGGAATAAAATCAATTGAGTTATACGTGTATACTGTGTACTATGAGGAATTTATGAGGGAAAAAGAACCATTTCTTACCTGTTCTTTCAAATTAATACCCAACCTCAAGTCTCCCTGCAATCGATGCACATCAATCCTTTTCATGGTGACAGAATTACGCGACGTTGACATATTATTCCAGACGTTCTGAAGAAGATTCTGTAAGAGGACCAAACACAGCCATGTTAACCAAGTTTGCCGAGCCAGATTGTACTCATGTAGTAATCATTTTTTTTTTTATACAGCAAAGGTAATCAAGTAAAGCATGTGAATAAAAGTTTATTTTTGAGTCATCTCACAAACATAGTGGACGACATAAGCTAATTGCCAAATACCATCAAGCTTGAAAATCTGTAAAAGAATTGCTAGATATTGTATGCCAAAAATCTATGTGAGAACTACTAACTAGACATTATTAGACAGGATGACAGAGATGAACTTACACATAATTAAAGCAAATGTCATACAAAATTAATTCAATCGGCGTGATTAGTTAATATTTCATACTTATAACAAAGTGAATAAACACTAACAAATTTAACATAATAGTAACAATAATAATCGAGTCTAATAAAAGAAGAATCAAAGAACCTGCTAGACTTAAAAGTTTATAATGATTAAATGATGTAATCTGAGTAACCAAAACCCGACCTCTGTCCTCATTCTTTGAATTGACAATGTCTTGTTTGTTTGGGCATTGACAAAGTGCCACTGCATACTTGCATTATACAGCAATTTTAGCTGATGAGCATCTTCTATCTCACTGGCAGTCAACTTTCCTCTTTGCACATCAGCACTACACTTAAAGACAGAGGATGCACCACCCGCTCTGCTAGTAACATTGGTTGACAATGACATTGGAGAAGATGGCCTTGTCCTCAAAGGACTCATCATGCCCTTAGATGTCGATGATGGTGCTGATAAAACCTTACTTGGAGATGAAGGACGACGCAAACCTGAGATGACCGGTAACCGAGCACTGGATGATGAAGGACGCAAAACTGGAGAGGCTGATGAATGATTACTACTTGGGCGTTTTGCAGATGAAGACCTCATAGTAGTTTGTGATGAACTTACAACAGGTTTCACATCTCGTTCTACTTTTCTACCTCCATGATTCGATGATTGTTCAGATGCATTACTCAGTGAGAACTTGGAATCTCTGGATGCACTATCTGTAGAGAGATTGATTCTATTAGGGGAGACTCCTCGTGAAGCAACTGTTCTAGTTGATTTGCTAATTTTATCGGATAGATCCAAACTTCTAGACATGACACTTGGGGGCAATCTCCCTCCCATCATAGCTGGCCACCGATGTTGATCTAAGATCTTTGCATTCAAGTTTCCTGGTGGTTTAGAATTCTCTGATTGGTCAGATGAGTTTCTTCCTCTCAAAGGAGTCCTCTTCCTCTCAGATACAGCATCAGCTAAAGACTTAATTGATTTAACAGAGGAGGAATTTGCCACCAACTTTTCTCTCTTTTTTTCCTGAACTACAAGAGATTCTGACTGGAAAGAAGAAGATAGGCTCCGCATTGAAGGCCACAAACCATCTCGTGCCTTGTTGCTGAGCAAGTGTCGTGCGGTATTGTGAGTTACGGTAACATCTCGAACTGGAGTTGCTGATCTATAAGATGGAGAAGGTGGAGTAGAAGGTCTAGATGGGGATGATGGTGCAGAAAATCTTGATGAAGGCCTCACTAGTCTCCTCTCAGCTGACTGGGATCGCTTAGGCATTGACATCCCAGGCACAGTGGACGTGTGACTGCAACTAGAAATTGGAGAGGAGCATCGTTTTGAGTTGCTAGACGGTGAGACTGGAGTGGATGAGATACCGTTCATGTATCTAGAAGCAACAATGCGAGGCTTACGGGTGGCCAGAGTGGTATTGCTTTTCTCTGAAGGGAGCAATGGTGGACCAGAATTATCTTCTTCCTGAGTGGGCTTCGACTGTGCTGTAGCACCAAGGGGCTCAATGTTTCGTGCATCCATTAAGTGCTGCCTTCACATGAAACTACATTGTCGAGTACAACACTACCACAACCACAAATCTGTCACAAAAGTCCCTCCATCAGCTAGGTGAATTCATAAACTAAGCAAACCAAAAACACCAGTCAAGCAGATTTCGTTTTTCTTTTTTTGGAGGAAATTGTGGGGTTTTTTATCACGCAAAATTGAAATTACAAAGGAAAATCATGCATAATGGTAAACAAAAAATTTAATATGAGAGAATCATACAATGGAACTTTCAGATGAATCCTCACACCAAATTCATAAGGAATAAAGCAGATCAAAGCAAAAATATCACGATGCTACAGTTAACTGTAGAGGATGAGAGCGCTGCGGAGGAAGGAGAGTAAAGCAGGGCAGCTGGTGGAAAACTGAAAGATGATTACTATCAGATTTCATGGGAATAAGCGAAGAATCGCCAAGTCGAAGATGGAGAATCGTTTGTATTCTAACCAATTTTTCTTACAAGAGACGCAGAAATTAATATCGAAGACAGAGATGAGCGGCAAAAGTAACGGAAACAAAGTAAGATCTAGGAAAACGAGAGTTCACCTGAAGACCGATGGCGATTCCAGGAGATCCTTCTCACGCTATGAGAAGAGCATGGAGATTCTAGGGATTTTAGAACAACAACTCCTGTCAGAAAAATTGAAAAATCAAACAGAAACAAACAAAAAAAAATTGCACTTTCTTAGCACCCACAATGTGTATCCAGAACTTTAAATCTTCAACTAAACCCATAGATTCCATCAATCCGAGACCAGAAAAAAAAAAAACAAACAAACGAAACAACGAAGACGAATTCCAAAAACATTATTTTAGAACTCTCCAACTAAACACTTCGAGCATCTGACCTCCGAAATCCCGCCGATGCGCGCAGAATCCGACCCAAAGCCGAAGAGGGCCAGCGAAAGAAATTGGGCGAGAAATATCGAAGAATCGTAGAACAAGAACAAGAAAAACAAGGGATTTTGACGGGCTGTCCTGCGGAATTCGTACGATGAAAAGGAGGAGTGAGGACGACGACGAGGAGATGTTTCGGTTACGAAAGGCGTTGAAGGGTCGTGCGATGGTACTAATAAAATAGCAAAGAGAGCAGTAGATTACAGTGTCTTTATTTTAAGATTTAACACTTTTTTTAAACAAAAATATATATTAAACAAACTTACCATATTAAAAAAAGAAAAAACATATATTTATACACTAAATCACATTTCTAATATTTTTATTTTGATAATTCAGATATTTAAAATCTTACTATCCCAAGTCATTTATTTTAATTGGTATTCGAACCTTTATATCTTTCTTTTTGGGTGTGCACTACATTTCATGATGAAAAAGTCAACTTTCACAATTACCGATACAAAGTCAACCGCCGTTCACGGTTGATATGGCTTTTAGAATTTAAGGATGCAAATATGTCCACGCATTGGATCCTCTTACAGCATTTAGCATTTGATTAATTTACTTAAAAATAATAATTAATATCACTACATGTGTTTATTTTGATGCTTGTAAAAATAAACAAGTTGCCAATTAGCAAAATGTGCATTGCCAAACCAAACCATAATCTTCTCTCTTTTTGTAAATATTATTTGAATATACATCGCCAAAGCTCATCTAACTTTTTAGAGAAAATGCTAAAGATACGTTGATGATGAAGAGTATTTCAATAAGAGGGAAGCATTAGCATTTTCATAAGTGAATACATATTTATTTTTCCTAATGGAAAGATAAAGAGAGGTGCACCGTTGCCGGCGGAGGAAGAGGAGTACTTCCCTCTTTGAATTCCGCTATAAGATGGTTGATGCACTCGTTCCTTCGGCTACCAACAATGAACCTCCTCTTCTTTTGAGAGGAGAGAAACTATTGATAGATGAGGAACATCTTTTGAGCCCTTCATTGCTTGTCGCTTTTTTCCATTGCATCTCTTCATTGAAGGGAATAAAGCCAAGGAGGTTAGGTTGTTTATCTATTGAGAGTCTCTTACTCTTACTTTTTTTTTTAATGAATATTGTTTGTTTATTAATCAATAATGTTTTTTCTCTACCAACCATGTGATGGATTATACTTTCCCATTGATTGACAATGTGTAAAATATTGCTTTTTGATGAGTAAAATATGGTGACCTCAACTTCACATGATCATAATAGGAATAACAATTTCATTTTCAATGTCTAGATGAACATGTCTACGTATATTGAACGAACATATATAATCTCTTATCGAATCTAACTCCAAAATTACTCACGAACATTTGATTCATTTGCAGCCCTAGTTAAGAGGAGTTGTCGGCCTATCGGAATCACACATCAGACGAGTCTATTCATATAGTTCAAAAAGATGGCACAAAGGGAGGTTGCAATTATGAAGGAAGTGCTTCACCAGTATATCCTCATAAAAAAGCTTCACATGGAGATAGAGGAGGAGAGACAAGCTTCAGCAACCGCAGCAAGCGAAGCTTTGTCCATGATCCTAAGACTTCAAAAGGAAAAGGCAGAAGAAAAGATGGAAGCATGCCAATACAGGAGACTCACAGAGGAAAAACTGCACCATGCACAAGAATGCTCAGTAATTCTCGAAGAAGCCATGCAGGAGAAAGAAATGGAGATTTCAATGCTTAAGCAACAAATCCAGTTATGCAATAGCAAGTTACTGAGTGCAGGTATCATTGATCTTGATTTTGCAGGCACTGAAACAGGTGATGACACTAGTGCTCCAATTGTCAGTAGGAATATCTCTTTGCCTCCATTAAGAACAGATAGGCAGTGGATACACCCTGAAGAAGCTGTGGATACACCAGATTCAGCTGCTAGTAGCAATTTTCCATATAGGAGCGAGTCTGAGAGAGATGCAATTCAAGTGGTTTGTGTTCATGACATATTTGAAGTCCCGGGGAGCGACAAATTCTATCGTTGTGCCAGTGAAATTGTAGAAACTGAGAATTGCATTGGCAAAGAACACTTGACACCTGAAGAAACAAGAGAAAATGGTAATTCAGAGAAGATATCGAAACATGGATGCCATAACAGGAGTGTTTCTATGCCAATGAACCCGGTTTCCACATCCACAAAGGGCGAAATGACGGAGTTCATATCGGCTTGTGTCGATTCTGTAGACGAAACGTGTGCCATGAAAAATGATTTTGAAACTATAAAGTGCCAACTGAAGCAAATCAACTGCGAAAGGATGATGAAAATGGAAGATTCTGAGAGGAGCAAAGAACAGTTGAAGATGCTGAGAGGCATTTATGAGCAGCTTAGCACAATAGAAAGCCACATGAACATTTCTAAGCCCAAGTCTCACATTGGCGACCAGCTCCATTTGGCCTCTGTCATGGAGGTGAGCTTTTTCTCATATTTTCTGTTACTATTTTTTATTCTACTAATTCTTTTGTTTTTTTTTTCAGGCATTTCTATCATTTGCAATTTAAAGGATCCAAAGATAGTGGATAAAAACTTTGAAGCTTCCTAATGCAGAGAAGGATATAACTTAGCATAAATACGAGAATATAATTGATCATTTGTACTACTTTAAAACATTATTTAGAGAATATTTATGAGATTATTGAAAGTACAAAAATTCCTCTCATGATACTCAATCTTTTATACTAAATATGGCAATGAGTATCTAAAAAAATTAAAGATATTATTAATTTTTAATTGAAATATTTGTAATATTTTATATTTTATTTTATCTTCCATATCTGTTTATTTATTTGAATAATTATATTCGGAAGATAATTAGAAAAGAAGATAAGTTTTGAGTGGAATCTAGAATTTTTCCAAAAGAAACAAGATAAAGGTAAAAAAAATTAAAATTAAAAATTAACGATTGAAACGCAGTTATTTCTCCCTCAATTAAACACCGTCTTCGTAATTTGAGCAAAAGGTGGGTCCCACTCAAATTAAAGAAGTTACACGAAGCCACCCTGTCACGAACTGGCTTCACGCCGCGGCGCGATCAGCGGGTGCGATTGATGGTAACTTAAGCCCGTCGACTTAATAATCCGTTCTGGACTTATTCGCCCCCCTCTGTTTCCCTATATAGGCACTCCACCGCCGGCCCTGCCCTCCTTTGCAGGTGCAGATTAAAGGAAAAAAAAAAAAACAAAAATCAGAGTCTTCTCTCCTGCCCTACTTTCGCCTCTTTGATTCCTACGCGATCGATCTCGATCTCGATCGATCTGTTGCTGAGATCGCTTTGTGAAAGAAAGAGTACGTCGATCGATAAACTGTTCTAGAGATTGATTGTGAAAGAAAGGTTATCTGGATCGATCTCACTGTTCTAGAGATCGAATTGTGAAAGAAAGAGTACCTGGATCGATCGCAAAGGGAGATGAAGCCGAGGGTTATCGAGGACGATCTGTTCCCGTCGACGCCGGGGAAGGTGAAGATCGAGCGGACGCACGCGCTGAACCGGAAGCTTCACCGCTGCTTCGCTTCGACAAGCACGCTCTTCCTGTGGGCGCTCCTCCTCGTAGCCCTCACTGCTTCCTACCTCAGTTTCCGGAGCTTCGTCGCCACGTCTTCCCGGTACCTCACCGCCTCCTGGGGAGGCCACCACTGGGAGCGCCAGATCCACGCTTCCGCCGCCGTGACCCGACCAGATGGGATCACTGTCCTCGTCACCGGCGCTGCTGGTTTCGTCGGCTCGCACGTGTCGATCGCTCTCCGCCGCCGTGGCGACGGCGTCGTCGGTCTCGATAACTTAAACGCCTACTACGATCCCTCCCTGAAGAAGGCCCGCAAGGCGCTGCTCGACTCCCACAGGGTCTTCGTCGTGGAGGGCGATGTCAACGATGCCCGCCTCCTCGCCAAGCTGTTCGACACCGTGCCCTTCACTCACGTGATGCACCTTGCCGCTCAGGCCGGCGTCCGCTACGCCATTGAGAATCCGGCCTCATACGTGCACAGCAACGTCGCCGGTCTCGTGACCCTCCTGGAGGCCTGCAAGTCCGCCGATCCGCAGCCCGCCGTCGTCTGGGCCTCCTCCTCCTCCGTCTACGGCCTCAACGACAAGGTCCCCTTCTCCGAGTCTCACCGAACCGATCGACCGGCCTCCCTCTACGCCGCCACGAAGAAGGCCGGCGAGGAGATCACCCACGTTTACAACCACATCTACGGCCTCTCCATTACCGGTCTCCGCTTCTTCACCGTATACGGACCTTGGGGCCGGCCTGACATGGCCTACTACTCATTCACCCGCAACATACTCCAGGGCAAACCCATCACTGTCTACCGACGCCGCGATGGCACCGACCTCGCGCGCGACTTCACATACATCGACGACATCGTCCGAGGGTGCGTGGCGGCCCTGGACACGGCCGAGGCGAGCACGGGGAGCGGCGGAAAGAAGCGGCGGCCAGCGCAGTACCGGATCTACAACCTAGGCAACACGTCTCCAGTGACGGTGCCGGCATTGGTAAGGATCCTAGAACGGCATCTGAAGGTGAAGGCGAAGAAGCACGTGGTGGAGATGCCAGGGAACGGCGATGTGCCGTTCACCCACGCCAACATCAGCTCGGCTCGAGCCGAGCTCGGCTACAAGCCGACCACCAACCTGGAAACCGGTCTCAAAAAGTTCGTCAAATGGTACCTTTCTTACTACGGTTACCGCCACGACGACCACAAGAGCTTGTAGGATTAAAATTATTATTATTTAGCATTATTTCCGCTAATTTGTAGGTGTTTATCTACTAATTTGTCACATACAATTTCATTTTGGTTTTTATTTGTTTTTATGATCGTTAGAGAACAAGTGGCTGGGTGCCCACCGCGAGATCCGGTCACCGGCTCGCCTGTGGCCAAGTAAAAAGCATTTGACAATCTGGCCTTTAGCAGTCGGGCGTATCTCTTGACCCGGTGTCCTACTCTTGACTAATGGCAGGAGGGGACCACGTGGGACCCAGCCTTTCGTATGTGTTTTTTTTTCAGTTTTATTTTAATATACTATAGCAAAAGGTGGGCCACCGAAAGGATAAGGCGTCGATGATGCTTCGAGAAGCGCGGAGAGCCGCACGCTAAAGCAACGGTCATTTTGATCAAGAACCCTATTTTTCGCCATCACGAGTATTAAATTCAATTACTGGAGATTGATTTTTTTTTTAATAATGATATTTGGTCAACTTCATCGGGGTGAATCTTTTATCATATAATCACAATCTTAAAAGTAGCTCTATTTGGATTAGTCGAGTTGGAGTTGGTATTCGGATGGAAAATTTATCATATTGAAAAAAGGCTTGAATTCCTTGATGTTCATTTTCTTAGAAATAATCTTAATACTGTGATTTACAACCTCATGAAAATAATGGGGAAGAAAGAAGGATTTCAAGGAAACGTTTGAAGGGACAAATGCAAGTAATGTTATTATGAAATAGAAGATAAAAAAAAATAAGAATATTGAAAAACATGAATCGACAGAAGAGACGAGGAACATAGTGGGTACAGTTTCAATTGATAAAGACAAATTGAACATCTAGTTTAATCTTAAAATTGTGAACGACAAAACAAGGATTCAAATAATTGAAAAAGAATAGACATTGGTTAAGACTGCTTAAAATTAATTAAATATATATGATACGTTTGTTTGTTTGTTTTTTTTTTTTTTTTTTTTGCTTTGTTTTTATTTTTGCCTGTAATTTGCAACACGAAACAGCCTTTGTTCTGCAGCAAAACAGGACGCTGTTTTACCAGGAAATACGGCCCCGGCACCAAAATTAAGCGTTGCAATCTGTGTTCCGATTCCTTTCTTCCATTTCGCTCGATCTATTTTGGGTTGGCGACGCAGGAACTCGCAAAAAGATCCAATCTTTTCGTCTCCGTCTCTGCGAACCAGGCTGCTCATCTTGTTTCTCCTCCCAAAATCCTGGCTTTCGAGGTTTGTCTGCTAAAAATTCCTCACTGCAATGTGATTCCATGTTGTTTCTCATTAAAAAGTGTTGTATGTATTTATTTATTTGCCCCTTTTGTTCCGTCGGAGTATGCTCGCAGCTGCTAAAAAATGTTTTCTTTGGTTGGTTTATCGGTTTCTTATGGTAGTTGAGTGCTAGGTTACACAACCCTCTCCTGCTCTCGTCGATTTCTACTTTCTAGTGGAGTTCCAGGTGAATGGTTTTTGGTCCTTAATCGA
This sequence comes from Kaempferia parviflora, assembly GCA_037177295.1. Lineage (NCBI taxonomy): Eukaryota > Viridiplantae > Streptophyta > Magnoliopsida > Zingiberales > Zingiberaceae > Kaempferia > Kaempferia parviflora. The sequence goes on from JBAMIE010000063.1 coordinate 3,425,711, forward strand.
TAGCTGTTGATGTTGTTGCTTTGTTCTCTTATTTGTTCTTCAAGTAGATTTTTACTCCCTTTGTTCAACTCTCTCAAGGGTTCTTTTTCTTAGAGAGTAAAGATGTTAATATTTAACTGTCAGATCTGTTACTTAGAGAGTTTTCTTTCTTTTTTAAATCTTACACTTGGTAGAAATGAAACAAAACTGATACATTATATTTACTTTCCATCAGGTTAAGAAAGAAGGAAAAACATGTTTCTCAAAACATAGTTGAGTAAGATTGAAGATTTTGAAGGAATAGTTAATTTTGTTGTTTGCTGCTTTGTGATTGGTCAACCTTGATCCATCAAGTTTGAGTATATGGAGTTCAAAGAAGGCGATAGAGTGGAGGTTTACCAAAGAAAAGGAGAGCAGTTTGGTTCTTGGTTCCCTGCTAAGGTTTCATCTGTGGATGGAGACTTTTGCACCGTAAAGTATGAGCTATTTCTCACATTTGACGGGAAGCCTGTGGTAGAAACTGTCAATAAGGAGGATATACGATCTTGCACACCGGTTGCACTATCGAGTTGCAAAGATAGATGGATTGCCAATGACATAGTTGAGGTTTTTGATGCATTTTCTTGGAGGGTTGGGAAGATTGTGAAAGTTCTCAAAGGTGATCGTGTGGTGATCAAACTCTTTGGCTCGATACAACTTCGACAGTACTCTGTGTCTGATCTAAGAGTTCCTCAAGTTTGGCAGAAGAACCAACTGAATCTGGTTGACAAGGTAAAAGACTGATCTAAACATTCAAAAGTTGTTTTTTGTGATTTAATTTTTCTTTTTTATGTTTGTTTCTTATTATTTGTCCATGTGTGATGCATGTCAAGAAATGACAACAAAGAAGCTAGTGCTCTTCTATACTCCGACTTATGCGTTTACTTGAATGAAAATTGGATGAAAAATAGAAGAATAGAAATAGAATCATCAACTTCTCTTATTTACTAGGAAGGAAATCAGGAGTATTAAGGTCATTGAATTCCACTGCTTAATTTCCATCCTAACTTTGTAGAAATGGAGGAATACTAAATTTAAGCATCTATCCTTTCAATTCCGATCTAGTAATAAAGATAAATGAAGTAGTGTGGAAATCATATAAAATATTTCATTTATCTTTCTTTTTGCATAAACTGTTTTAAAATGTTGCATTTCTATGGATAACAGAACCTGGAGATTGATCTATCTTCAGATACTTGTTTTCAGATGTTTGATTAATGGTTCTTCCATTTAGGCAAATAGGAAGAAGGAAGTGACATGTGATTATGCACCATCTGACTTCAATTCTGCAAGAAGACAAGATTTTGGCACATATCGAGGCATTGTAAAGCAAGACTCAAGTAGTTTGAGAGTAAAACACAAGTGTGTCGGCCGCAATTCTATTAGAAATTTGAAGAGGAATCTCGACTACTACTGCAGGTTTTCTTCTGCTGATCTGGATGGAATAACTGACAAGAAAAAGAAATGGAGTAGAAGAGTACTTCCCAAAGAGGATGATGGCTTTTCTTTTTCGAAAGATATAATTTCTGGGCATTTTCAACATGTATTCAGCAGAGGTACAATTTCCAGAAATGCTATGAGAGACAGGAGCGAAGATGATGAATGTTCGGTTGCAAGTTGTAGTAGTGGTAAAGAGGCCCTGGTGCACTTTCATCAGAATGGACACTTGAAGGGTAACAACTTCACTTGTACCGATGACGCCATGTCGTCGTGTTCATTGAAACGCATGAAAGAGTTTCGATCCGAGTACAGAGATGAATCTGCTGCCAATGTCCATGAATTAGAGCTACAAGCATACCGGTCAACGGTGCAAGCCTTTCATGCATCGGGTCCTCTCAGTTGGGAGCAGGAATCGCTTCTAACAAATCTTCGCCTGTCGCTAAATATCTCGAACGAAGAACATTTACTTCACTTGAGGCATCTGCTATCTGCTTGACTTCTTTGTTCAGAAATGGTAGCTTGTAGGGAAATCCTAACCTTCTTCTAAGAATACCTCAGGAACTATAATTTAGATAGATCTTGTCACTTGCAAGAGAGAGAATGAGGTGATTCTAGAAAAGCAAATTTTTCTACTCCTGTGGTAATTTGTAAATATTTGGGAAGACATTAGTTTTCTTGCAATAAACAAGCACAAATGATTTTTTTTTCGACAAAGGAAATAAAAACATTTCTGTGCTACAGCTTGTGCTGTTCTTTCTTCAGTTTAGTTGGATTGTGTAGTTGTACAAACTAAACTGGAAACTATGTTTGGAGTTTCGGATTACTAGTTTAGATTCTATAACAAAACTAAAGACTTTAGGGAAGGTGATTGAACTCAATAATGGATAGTGATGACATTAGTTACTAGTGAAAATGAGGAAGATGGAGAAGATGGCAGCTTCAGTAATGAAAGAGTTCAACTACATAACACAAGCACGACAGAACAAAACAAGATGGAGAAGATTGAGATTCATGCCATTTCCATGCCTCCATGTTTGACCTTTGGAAAGCCTGCAACTGCTCGATTCGACTTAGAGAAATCTGCAGACCTCCTCCTCAGGATCTGCCTCATGCCCTCAGCCACACTGACTGCAGGGTTGGCATTATATTTAGAGCAGAAGAACATGTGTTCCCTTATGGCTTCCTGCACTCCACCACCATGGCTGGTGCTCTTCCTCCTCCTCCTGCTGCTACTGCTACTCGAGTCCTCCTCATCTCTCACCGCCTCGGAGCAGAGCCCACACAGCCACTTGCCCTCAAAGGCAGCCCTCACCCTGCTTATGTATCCTTCAGTGCAGTCCTCACTCAGGCCACAGCACTCACATTTCACTGACTCAACCTCCATTGCACTGCAGTGAATGACTGGAATGTGATGATCGAGTATAAATATGCATGGTGAAAGGATATTAATGGCAGGAGATCAGGTTACACTGGATTTGGGGAATTGACTTTGAATGGAGAATTGTGTGATAAAGGATCTGATAACTGCTATATATCTTGGAGAGTGATTGATGAAGAATATTCAACAACTTTGACACAAACTTCTTCGCAACTTGTCGATATCTGAATGGATGAAACAAAATATCTCAACCATTAATGAGTTTACCATCATGAGAATCAAAAGGCAAACAAGCAGATGAACATCTAATTTCTACATATGTTCTTGTCAACAAGGAAATTCCACAACCTCAAAGGGAATTTTATCCGTAAGATTGCCACTTTGATTGTCTAGTTTTAATTGTGCAGTTATGATAGAAGAATTCCCTGATCACAAAGGAACTATTTCATTGATATCTAATTGCCAAGCATTATCTGAATATTGTAGGAAGGGAATTAAGTAGCAGATAAAAAGTGCATTCCTTTCTGAAATATCTGAAACTTTGATGTATGACTGTAAGAAAGGGGATTTAAGGAACAATTACTCCTAAAATAGGAATACAAGATCTGATAATTAACTCTTGATAACCAAAGATGTAAGAGTGGAGAATAAAGAATGCTCCAGCACCATTCAGTAATGTTCAAATAGAAGGATTTTTGTCTCAGATTATCTTTAAATTTCAAGAATAAAGAATGCTCTGCCACGGCTAGATGTAAGATATATATTAATTCTATTAATGATAACTGTTAGAACAAACAATAATCTTCAAAGATTCTGCGATTACCTTGAGCTTGTTTCAAAGTCTGCTCCATCTCCTTTAGTTCGCACAGACCACCAACGAGTAGTATCACCCTTACTTTTTCTGGAAAGAACATGCAGAAGTTTCAAGGAATTACTGAGCCTTTGTGGATTTCATTGATGGAAAGGAGATGAACAGGATTGAATTCTTCCAATGACTGATGCCTTCTGCACATGTGAGTTCCCCCCAAGAAAATGTACAAGTCAAGATAGTTATCATAAGTTTTTGAATTCAGAATTCAAGTGAAAGCAAGTATATAACATGTAGCATAATTTCTTTAAATATTTGCCTTAACACTGCAGCTCTTTGTATGAGATAGGTTAGGTACGCATTTTGCACAGTTGGGAATTGTTATTCAATTGTGGCATTGTACCAGGCAAATGGTGTGCATTCTTTCACTTAAATCATCACAAAAGGTACAGGAAATCATAAAGACGATTCAGATCACAACACATCAAGCATTAGTTTAGATATTGACATGCAGACTGCAGTGCCACTGAATCAAACCTTAGTTTAGTTTTGTTGAAAAATATTGAAGGTGGAACTTTTGCAGAGACACTGTCTCAGGCATGTGAGTATCTTAGACACGATCTGAGCAAAGTAGAAGGAAAGGACTGTGATCGTTCATATTCTAATCAATGATCCCTGGAGGAGCAATTAAAATGCTTCTATTTGCTTGCCAAAAGCCAGAGAAGGCACGTGAGGAGTAACTTTGTTATGGGATACAAGGATACAGTTTATGGCCGAGACAATGGTGCAACAAAGCCAACAGATGCTTTAGTCATCTAATGACAACTTTCATAAACTAAAGGATGAATTTCTCTTACGAGTCGATTGAGCTAAGAAAGTTGAGTTGATAGATCACCTGAGCACTTTGTCGGAGAATTTCCATGGACTAAATCGGTTATTCCAAGATTAGTGGACTTAAAGAAGATACACAGTGGCAATTTAAAAAAAAAAACAATTTAATGTTATTAATAAATATTATATTCTAAGATTTGTTTACAAATAATTCAAACAATTAATTTACAACAACTCAGGAGTCAGGACGACAAAGAACACCAATTGTTCTACATTTATTTTGATTTAAAATTAAACACACTACCAAATCGACAAACCAATGCGTTTATTTAGTTTAAGCATAGAGCTAGTAATATTTAAAGATAATAGTAGTAAATCTTTTATAAGATACGATCCGACATCGGCGGCAGCCGCCGGAAGAAGTTGAAGCCAGCCGACGGCATGTCGCCCCGGAACCGCGGGTGTCGGAGGTAGTAGAATCCGGCCATCATAATTAGGGCCTTGAAGGGCACGGAGTAGAGCACCATGGACGACAGTAGGCAGAATCCGGCGAAGATTCCGGTGGCGCGGGGGTCGCGCCATCCGAGTAGCGCCTCCAGCCGTTCCCCCTGCGCCGCCACGTCACCCAGGAGGGTCTGCGCCCGCCCCGCCAGAGCACGCAGCCGGTCGTACCTGAGCCTCACCACGTCCGCCGGCCGCGACGACGGGAACCCGTCGAACTCCTCGTCGAGCTCGTCCGACCCCACCGCGTCCACCTGCGAGAGCCGCGGGTCCATCCCAGCCGGACCCCGCGGCCGCGCCCGGTACCGCCACGTCAGCACGAGGAACAAGTAGAGCGCGGCGGTGGGCAGGATGACCTGCGGGCAGAGCACGGCGGCGACGAGGAGGATATGGACGAGGACTGTCGT